>VDFB02127578.1:0-49909 GCA_007258455.2 Sequoia sempervirens
CTTCTCAACCATACCACATTGGTAAGCTAGTGAGTGACCTAGCTTGTCAACACTCCACTAGCTTTCCAACACAATTTTGACCATCTCCACTCCATACCCTACCTTTCCCTATCCATCCCACTAAGTTAAAAGTTTCAAAGTAGGTGTTATGGAGTTATTTCATAGTTGAAACTTACAAACTTGATAAGAGGCCTTCAAAATTCATCAAAAAAATTCATAATAAAATCGTCTCATAGACCTTATTTTAAACAGAATTGATCAACAACCTACAATCTCGACCTTAAACCCATGAATGAACCAAACACTTTAAATGGTGCCCCTACACCAAATTTTTCTATGCTAGAAATAGTCTTGTACAAGATGATTGTAAGTATTTTTATGAAGCCTTGAATGACATATTTCATTTATTTGAATGGGAAAATACTTTAGGAACTAATATTCATCTCATTACCATGCTACATGTAAAATTATCCACCATGCTGAATAAACGAAGAAGGAATAAACTAATAGATGAAGAGTATGAAACCTTCAAAGCAAAGAGAGAGAATGGTTGAGGGCATATCATGAAAAGAAGAAATTGGGTACTATTGATGAAAACAAGCCAACTAAAGAGGAACACCAATCATCAAAAAGAGAAAAGGATTTGGAAGCACAAAGGGAATGAATGCGAAAGCATTGTGCTAAGACAGATTTAGATACCATAGTTGGAGACACACCCTCTACAAAAAGTGAATATGAAGGGACACCATTAAGCACAAGCGAATATGGAGGGACACTAGCTACCGCAAGTGAACATGGAGGGACACCATCTATCGCAAGTGAATATGGTTGGACACCATCCAACACATCTCAAGTTGAAAGTACATCATTACTTGGATTTGATGAAGAAGGTATACCATCATCCCCACGAGAACCTAAAGGTATGTCTTCTACTCCACCATCGATTGAAGGTACACAATCTAGCCCACCTCAATTAAATATTGATGAAATTCATAATGTTGAGATGTATGTACCTAGGAGAAAACCACCTAGAATTTTTTGTAGAAATCCAAAGTATTTGAATAATATTGATGAGGATATTTTGCAACACATGGAAGGTAAGATTCCAGCACACACTTGTAGAAGATATGCTAATAAGATTTGGAAATTCTACTTTGAAAGGCTAAATGAGACCGCAAGATGCCAACTATTTGTTGAAATGATGCGGGGTATAAAGTATAGAGACATCATGAAGACTCTTGGGTTGAGAACATCAAATGTATCAAGTGAAAACACTATTGTGAATAATCTAATGGATGCATATGAGAGCGTGGGTAAGACCTCACACTCAAAGGATAGTAATGTCACATGACATGTCATTACATCGACTTTGGTAAGCAGTCAAACAAAGAGAGCTTGTATCATTAGAAAGATGAGTGAACAAATGAGAATTAGTAGAAAAACTTTATCAAAAGCCATTCAAAGGTGGCCAATAATTGAGGGTACTGACTCAAATGAATTATCAACATTCTTAGGGAGACTGCACAAAAAGATAAAAAAGTTGTTGAAGCATTGAGAACACTAATTGAAGAGTATTGGAAGAATAACACAAGGCCATCTCTGAATCAAAGGGATGTGATAAGGAGAATCAGTAGTCGAAACTGTGAGCCACATCCAAAGCATTTTTTGGATATGACTCAAACCCATTTTTTTCGTAAATTTCAATTGGATTATCCTCAAATTAGTATTTGTCAAAGATTTTTTGAAATTCTTAAACCTTTTTATGTCAAGATGAATCACACATGCAATACTTGTTGCTATAGACTACATATTGAATTCTCTAACCATTATGATGTTTATCATTCTATATGTTGTGATTTGCATACTAACAATGTTTTGCAAGATTGTGGCATAGAAGCCCCACCAAAATCTTCAAGAGAGTTCTTCTAATTTTTTTTTATGTGAAATAGAGGATGGCTAAATATTCTATAGGACAACATCCTTGGATGGTTTATGTGAGCATTGAGTGGACTGTAGCGTATGCCAATATGTCAACATATGGAAAGCACAGAAGAGGTGGGGCAAAACTAGCAGAGTTAAGGAAGTATAAAATGGTGCCATATGCTACAAAATATGGGTTTCAAGCAAAAAGGTGTGATTTGGTTGTTCAAAAGATTCCAGTGTATCAGTTTATGTCCATGTTTCATGACAATATAGTGTATGAATATGCAAGGCATACCCATAGAGCCCGATGGCTAGACACACAATTAAAGCTATGCAAGAACACCTTTCCAGTTGGAAGCATAGTATCAGTGGTTGAATTTGTAGAGAACTACACTTTACAACCACAACGTGAGGTGTGGTCATAGTATTACAACTCCACATAGGTTTTGATATTTGTGCAAATAGCATTCATTCATGCAGCTAATAGTACAAAGGACCAAAGGAAGGTATTGTGGGAGTATCACTTTTATATTAGTGATGATCGCACACATTCTCCAGAGTTCGTGGAAGGTTGCTTCTAGATGTTCTACAGTGATTTGGCTTAGAGGGGCATAACATACAATCGACATATAATATGGTCGGATAACTGTGCAACATAGTTCTCGTGCATGTTCTATTGGTTGAGCATGATGCATGTCATCACAGGTGTACAACATATGTGGAACTTTTGTGAGGCTAGGCATGGAAAGGGGGAGCATGATGGTGCAGGAGCATGCGTAAAAAGAGCATTAGCACCAAAAAAGTTAAAGTATAAAGACAGTGCAAATTTGACAGATGAAAGATCAATTATTGAGTGGTGTAATGCTTCGATGGGTCTAGGTAATGAAGGTATGTCTTCAATTCATAGGTATTTTTGGTTAATGAATGATACTAACATTGCACCATATGAGGATTGTTGTACACTAACAGGATTGAGTGAGCCACACTCTTTCCTTAGCTCAAATGTAGGTTCATGGAGTATTCATACATGGAAGATGACATGTTTTTGTTCTTCATGTACAATGCAAGCCTAGAATGATTGTGAGTCAGAGGAGTGGATTGACAAATGGTTGACAAGTTAGCTCAACCCACTTCACACGTATCGCCCTTCGACAAAATTGGAACTAACATAGATGGAATCATCGGTCGACTTTGACCATGTATCAGATTTAGTTCAACCAGGTAATATATCTACTTGCTTAGTTTTTGAAATTCCATATTGTTATATTACTTTGTAGTGTATTCGTAATGTTGACTAATTTCAAGAGATTTGCTGCACATATCAATGCAAGGCAAGTTTATACAGTTATTGCAGATGAAAGAAATGAAGAGGGAATAGATTATTGCTTGTGTCATTGTGTTAAGGCCAAAAAGAAATTGGAGGCCCCAGTTATAGATGGAGAAAAAATTGAATACCCTACAAGCTTGGTTGTTGTTACTGGAATGTGGCTTAGAAGGTAGTCACATAAGAGTGTTAAAAATTGGCTATTTCAGGACTTTGACACACATTGTAAGATTCTTCATTACTCAAACCTTGTCGTGGCATCCAATGTTCATTTGAAAAAAATATGGGGGTAGAACTTTGAACAAGGTCTTGTGGAAGGTCCATGAGTCTGACCACGAAGCAATACTACACACAATAAAGAGTAGAGCAGACCTAGACGGTTCATTGGATTAATTTGTAAGTATGCACATTGGTTTTTATTAATTTATATTTGTATGCACATTAATTTGTTTGATGGAAATTCTATCATCTTCTTTTACTTTTCCTATTTGTAAGTAACCTACTACAAATTGATTGGTGTCCCATTGCAGAAAATGAAAATTTATTAGCTATCCAAGAGAATGTTAGCTAGAAAAGCAATGCAACATCATTATTTTGATGATCTTGACAAATCTCAATCATCATTTTAAGCCATTACAAAAGTGTGTGCAAAGCTTGGCGAGGGAATTTCAAGTTATTCATTTGAAGTTAACCTTATCATGAGCAGCTATGATGTAGAAATTATAAGAGCATCTCAAATTTCAACTTACTCTATACATGAGAGGTGTTGTGTGCAATAGGTATCTTGGAACTTGCAGTGAAGATCTATGACCAAGAGTGACTAAGTTGAGAGATTGGCATGCCTATCTGTAAGTGCCTTCCATCTATTTTTATTTCATTTCCATTTTGGATGATTTTTCTTTTTCTCTTTTACTTTGTGTATTTGTAAGTAAACTACTAAAAATTGATTGGTCTCTTGTTGCAAAAAATGCTGATTTATGAGCCATCAAAGAGAATCTCAGCCAAAAAAGCAATGCAACATCCTTATTTTGATGATCTTGAGAAATCTCAATTATGATTTGAAGCCAATATAAAAGATTGTGTGAAGCTTAGTGAGGTAATCTCAAGTTACTCAATTAAAGTTAACCTCATAATGAGCACCTATGATGTAGACATTTAAAGAGAATCTCAAATGTATGAGTGACATTGTGAAAGATTTGTGAGAATGAAGTTCCTAAGGCATTGTAATGAGATTTACTTGTAATGAGATTTACTCAAATATTGTAATTTTGGAGTTCATGTTTGGTGCAGTAGCACCTTGTTCTGTAATTTCCTTCAATAGGAAAATTTGCAAAATTTTAATTTTGAAATGTAAACAATGTGAAAAAAGTCATGTGAAGGTCATATGTAATGTATTCAAAGTCTCAAAGAGGTCATTAGCTGATTAGAGAAGTGATATTGAACAAAAGATGTCATTTGGTGTAAAAATGAAAAACTTGCATTAGTTGCACAATTACAAAATTAGTAAATAAAGGATGGTGCTTTTTGTATTTGCAACACTTTTTTTTTTTTTCAAGCTTGTGCGGATTGTATAACACCTTATACTTTGATTGTTAATTAGTTTTCAAATATAAAAATTGAATTTTGAAATGTAAAATGTATGTAAAAGGTCATGTGATATAGTCAATATGGTGGTTTGTGGATTGATGCAATAAGGGGAGGCCTACAACACACAAATTCACAATTCCAATTTGCAAACACAACTGTTAGGCCATAAACTCCTCACAATTTCATCATTTCTTCAAACATCACTCTTTTCCCTTGTAGCACTAGGAATCAACTCAATCGGGTAACTTATCTCAATGAAACCTCATTAGTCGATAACATGAACCTCTTTAGGGACCCATTTGAACAAACTTTTACATACTCATAATCCACCTATGATCACTTCAGACCAGAGCACTCAAATTTCACCTTTTCACCATTTTAGGCTTCTAATTAGCCTCTTTTTCCAAAGAAACTATACTTGAAACTTATTCAAGCCCTTAAAAACCTTGGGGTAGCAATTTAAATGTGTCAAAACCTCCACATACCATAATTAGACCTCTGACATACCACCGTACAAAGGGTAATCCATAAAACCCTACTTTTTAGCCAAAACCCTAGGGGTTTATTAAAAAAGTCACTTCCCAATATACCCAAAACACAAAACCTCTTCAAAAAAGTTTGAATTGGTCTACACAAGCTTATTCAAACATGAAATAATTCTTCCTTCTCACAAAACTCACTTTGGCCCACCAAAACCTCCACTTTTCATGAGGAAAACTCATATTTTCACATTAGGTCATCACATCCAATCCAATTTCAGACCTCCCCTTCACAAAAAAGCTTGAAACCACCTATTCCAAACTAAAAAAATCACATTCCACCAATAAAAGTATTCTTAGGGGGTGGAATGGGAAAAATTTACATTTATGTGACTTTGAACACCCCAAAATTAGGGTTAATAGGGCAGATTAAGAAAATCTAAGATCAAACTCCAAAAATTTAAAATAAGACTCTCAAAAATTTTGAAAATGCAAGTTAACACCTACTATAAGAGATTTCCATAGTTTGCAAGTCAAAACACCCTTGTACGAGATTGTACAAGTCTGCCAAGAATGGAAAAATTCAGAAAATATGATAAAAATCAATGTCAATCAACTTTTATTGCTTCAAATATTCAAGATCCCCCTATCATCGAGTCTTTACAATATATTTATAATTTTTCTACTTGAAACTAAACTTTCCACATGGATCTAACTACCTTTTGAACTCCTTAATTGTTCATATTCCCTCAAAAAGTAACTTTACACTTTATTTCTTGACAACTTTGCAAAAAATGCAATTTTGCAAATGTCAAGCCAAGTATCCCCTAAAACACCTAAAATGACTCAGAAAGGACTAAATACATAATAAAATGGTCTATCAGACCTTATTTTAAAGAAAATTCTTCATCAACCTACAATCTTGACCTTATGAATTCAAGTTGACAATTTTGCACAATGGTGCTCTTGCATCATGGATCATGGTAGATGCTCTTGGTGTCAATCTACAGGGGCATAAAAAAAAACCCCATAAAAACTTATTCCCCTTCAGAAAATAAACACCCTAACATCAAAATTGGTTTCTAAATATGTATTGGGTCTATGGAAACACAAAGAGATTGAAAAAGAGAACACAATCGCCCTATGCAGAACTCTACAGTTCAAGGAAACATCAGATTTCTAGTAAAAATATAGAAAAATGCTAGGAAACAATGAATTTTATTGATCTTGTTCTAATTACATGGTAAATTTATGCTAGGCATGGTACATTTATGTTAGGCATGCTCCTCATTCACACCCAAACATGTAGAATCGCTCCAAGCTACATTCAACCGACTCAATCCCTTAGGGTCCAAAGTGCAAAAGGGCAGCAATTTTTGACAGGGTATTACTCAGAAACCATGGTTCTTACAAAATCTCCATCTAAGCCTGCGAGATCACATTGGGCCCCTCTACAATAACCTCTCTTAGTTTTTTCTATCTCGGAGTGGTTTTCCGGTGTTGTCTAGTTTTCATTTGATGGAAAAAGAGTCTAATGCAAGCAGTGCAAAGTTGCAAAGTGGTGCAACTTTGGTTCTACAACTCATGTGACCAAATGGACTATTCCAACATGTCTGAATAGCTATGTTTATGCTAGGAATGGTCCTCTTTCACACCCAAACACGCGGAATTGCTCCAACCTATTTTCAACCAGATCGATCCCTTAAGAGTCCAAAGTGTAAAATGCCTGCAAAATTCAACATGTTACTCAGATACCGTGATGATTAGAAAATTCTCATCTAATCCTACAAGATTGCATTGGGCCCCTCTACTAAAACTTCTCTCGGTTTTGACTACCTCGTAGTGGTTTTCTCGTGGAGATGGAATTTCAGTTGATGAAAAAAGTGTCAAATCCAAGTAGTGCAAAGTTGCAAGGTGATGCAACTTTCGTTCTGCAACTCATGTGTCAAAACAGATTGTTCCAACATGTTTGATTAGGTATGTTTATGCTAGGAATGGTCTTCTTTCATACCCAAACACATGGAATCACTTTGAGCTACGTTCAACCAAATTGATCCCTTAAGAGTCCAAAGTGAAAAATGGATGCAAACTTTAGCATACTGTTACTTGGATATCATGATTCTTAGAAACTTCTTATTTGATCCTACAGGATCGCGTTGGGCCCCTCTACACAAATTCTCTTGGTTTTCGCTATCTTGGAGTAGTTTTCCTGTGGCAGTGGAATTTCACTTGATGGAAAAAATGTCAAATGCAAGCAATGAAAAGTTGCAAAGTGGTGCAACTTTCGTTTTGCAACTCGTGTGACCAAAAAAACTATTCCAACATATCTCAGAGTGGTTTTCCCATGGCGGTGGAATTTCACTTGATGGAACAAGTGCCAAATGCAAGCAATGCAAAGTTACAAAGTGGTGCAACTTTCATTCTGCAACTCGCGTGACCAAATAGACTGTTCCAAAATGTTTGAATATGTATGTTTACACTAGGCATGGTCCTCATTCACACCCAAACACGTGGAATTGCTCCGAGCTATGTTCAACCGGACCAATCCCTTAAGGGTCCAAAGTGCAAAATGATTGCAAACTTTACTATGTTGTTACTTGAATACCATGATGCTTAGAAACTTCTCATATGATCCTACAAGATCACATTGGGCCCCTCTACAAAAAATTCTCTCGGTTTAGGCTATCTCAGAGTGGTTTTCCCGTGGCGGTGGAATTTCACTTGATGGAAAAAGTGTCAAATACAAGTAGTGCAAAGTTACAAAGTGGTGCAGCTTTCATTCTACAACTCATGTGACCAAACAGATTATTCCAACATGTCTGAATAGGTATGTTTATGCTAGGAATGGTCCTCTTTCACACCCAAACATGCAGAATTGCTCCGAGCTACGTTCAACCAGACTGATCCCTTAAGGGTCCAAAGTGCAAAATGATTGCAAACTTCAGTGTGTTGTTACTCAGATACTATGATGCTTAGAAACTTCTCATATGATCCCACAAGATCTCGTTTGTCTCTCTACAAAAACCTCTCTTGGTTTTGGCTATCCCAGAGTGGTTTTTTCTATGGCAGTAAATTTTTACTTGATGGAAAAAGTGTCAAATGTAAGCAGTGTAAAGTTGCAAAGTGGTGTAACTTTTGTTCTGCAACTCATGTGACCAAATGAATTGTTCCAATGCATCTAAATAGGTATGTTTATGCTAGGAATGGTCCTCTTTTTTACCCAAACATGCAAAATCACTCTGAGCTACGTTCAACTATACCCATCCCTTAAGGTCCAAAGTGCAAAATGGAAACAAACTTTGATGGACTATTACTTGGAAACCACAATGCTTATGAACTCTTTGTCTAAGCCTACAAGATTGCATTGGACCCCTCTACAATAACCTCTCTCAATTTTTGTTATGTCATAGTTTTTTTCTCGTGGTGTCCAATTTTCATTTGATGGAAAAAGTGTCAAATTGAAGCAACGTAAAGTTGCAAAGTGGTGCAATTTTTGTTTTGCAATTTGTGTGACCAAACTAACTGCTCCAATGCATCTTGATAGGTAGGTTTATGGTAGTAATGGTCCTCTTTCATACCCAAACATTCGAAATTGATCTGAGCTACGTTCAACCAGCTTGACCCCTTATGATGGCATGCAAAACAATGGAAGAAAGAAACATACACATGATGGTTGAGAAGTTTGAGTATCCCACACAAAAATTGTACGATCATTGGTGCAAAGCACCTTGTTCCTCCATTTGATGAAAAAGGTCTAGTTCAATGGTTTTAGTCATTATAATGTCAAATAAGGCCATGATAGGCCATTTTGTAGTCTTTCTTTTAGTCTTGAGTTAGTATGGGGTCATTTGAGTCAATTATGTAAGTACGAATAAGAAAATAGCATTGGTAAAGGAATTGGAAGAGATTACTAATGCTGCCCTTGTTCAAATTTTAGAATTTAGGCCTTAAAAGCAAGGCTAGACGGGGTGAAAAGAAGAAATTGCTTGAGAATAAGTTAGAATAGGTTGGAAATAGGGTGAGGTTGTGGAGTTTGATGTGTTCAAATGATCTACAAGGACAAGGGAGGTCAAAATTATGTTATAGCATGACGCCCTAATTGGGAATAAAGGGGTTTTGAATGAAAAAGAGAGGTTTGAGGCAGTAAAAGTGGGTAAAGTCAAGGGGCAACATAATTTGGTAAATGTTTCCCAATGGTGTTTTCCAATTGGAGGAGTGATTGAGAGCGTATTGCTTTGTTAAATAGACCTATTTAAGGGTCTACGACAGCGTTGAGTCCATTTATTATTTGTATTATAAATTATAACTTGCTTTCTCCTGAGTCCATTTCATATACAAGAAATGATATTGCAAAAAATTGACATATAAATCTTTCGACGTGTTTATATGGTGACACATCAAGAATATAACAATTCATTTTGCACTATCAAAATTATGCTATGAAAATGTTTAAAGACTATTGAAGATAAATGTTTGTATGATAATGTGTCAAGAATTTAACTACTTCATCTACTCTGAATATTATGTTTTGCAAGTGTTTTGAAGATTATGTATCCTTTGCTTAATTGACTTGTTCCAATCAAAGGATTAAATGTGTTGGAATCTTTTTATGAATCATTTCATGGAATACCAATTGAAAACGTGTTTTTTTCTTTTAGATAAAGTTTTTTAGCATCAATCAATTAATATTCAAGGCAAACCATGGAGGAAAACAATGATCAATGCTAGGGCTAACAATTAATAAGTACATGTGAATAAGTCAAGCATGTACATGTGAATAAGTGAAACACAAGTACTCAAAAATACATAAGCCATGAAGTATACGCACGACCAAATAGTATACAAAAATTAATACAAAGTATATGCATGAATACAAATTATACGCATGAAAACACATAAGTCACAAAGTATACATTGGAATACACATAAGTTGTATACACTTGAATACACGTAACTCATATCTATTGAACCATCAATTTAGAATGCAAATATGGACACCATCGATAAAAATGATTTGTATTAACAAAATAGCCATGTAGGCATACATCAATATATGTTGATATAAGTATGAAATATAGGTACAAAATAGCCATATAGGTTTATGAGAATGCCATATAGGCATACAATGCCAAATATATCCAATACAAAATATGTACAAAACTGCCATGTAGGCATACAAAAAAGGGTTCTAGAATCAAAATTCATTGCTCTCTATGCTCTGGAAACAAATTCCTTCCCATTTCTTTTTCAATCAGATGGCAATAGGTCTATCACTCATTTGTGCTGTGCTCGAGGAGTGCTCCTACTGCTCCTAGTGTTTAGTTCATGGTGAAGTTTTAATTGTTACAATAAGAAATAAAGACATTAATATATAGAAATTATATTATTAAAAATGATATATTTAACAAAATAATCACTTACAACCATCTCATGATCTCTCTCTAGGAGGGAAATATTCATGCACGTATGCTCAGGCATGATCAAGCCCTATATAAACCATCCAGATAGAAATTACACTACGAATCAATAATGGTTTGATTTTTCACTAACTAACATCTATAACAACAAATGTAAATTGAAATTTACTAATTTTCCTCATACCTCCCTTGTCAGAGCCATTGAGGATTGTATAGTATATGAAACAACGATTTCCATTGCCCTCATCACATTTAGAGGTGTTTCGGCTTGCAACAGCTGAAAATAAAACAATTGAGTTTGAATGATGTGCAATGCAACGTAATCAACAATATGAATATAAACTACAAAAATCTATTAATTACAATTCATTAGTTAAAAAATTTATTCTATTACCTCCATGTAAGTTTGACTAAATCCACTGACACTAGGATGTGTTCCCTCGAAACCTCCAATATTAGCCTGTTCAACATCCAAAATCACATATTAAAATACCATTCATAAAAAAATGCTATTAACATGTAATAAATTTATAATTGTTTACTAGTTACATACCCCACCGATAGGTGTACTGCATAAATAAGTAGGTGGAGGGCTAGTGTATCTAGTCTCAACACTGTGACCCTACAATTTTATTAAAATCATAAAACTAAATTAGTTAATCTTGCATTTCAAAATCAAAATTTAATAAATTAAATTCAATGAACATGCTAACTTTTACCTGACTATCAATGCCATACGCCTCATGCAAAATTCTAGCTGCCCTCTCCATCTCCATAGCTACAGACGGATCCTACGTATCAGCCTCCTATGTGTTTGTGGGGTCATATGAACAAGTCACCCCATAAGATTGACATAGATGGGTTCAAAGGCCACCACTTGAAGACTCCCCTGGATGGCACTGTAGAATAGGGCTAGTATGATGGATGACACTCTGGAGACCAAATTGCTGATCACCTACAATGTCTCTATGTAGGCACTCTCCTTCGCAATGAAAGGCATAAAAATGTGCCCATGAGGCGACCTAGCGATATCTCATCTCCCTTGCCATGGAGGATCTGGCTGTGCACCAGGTCTATCTTGAGCCAACCCCCCACCTCTCCCCTGGAAGTCCCTCATATCAAAACAATTTGGGATTTTGTTTAATATGAACTCATTGTATGGTTTCCTAAGGAAATACTACGGGACTTCATAATTGTTGCACGGTGGGTAATCAAAGACCATGTACCATCTATCATAAAATTAGTTCCTAATTTTTTGGTGGTGGCACCAATGAATATGAAACCTCTTCACATTGAGGGTAAGATTTTGATTTGTGTGTGGGTTAGTGAATAATGAGCACAAATCACCTTTTGTAATTTTTAAATTCTTTACATCTTTATATGATAGTTTATCCGCATAATAAGCCCTAGCCGCCTGCCTTCTATCTTGCCATCCAGTTATTTGTTTGCTAATTGAATCTACATTTTTTAACATATCTTTCAATGAAATTGCTAGGGTCATTCTTTCTGTGGTTGAACCATTTGGATCACTCAAACTACTAATTAAATCCTCAATTTTCTTTTTGTTGTTCTCAATTTCACTCGTTAAATTTTGTTGAGTGTCAAGAGGGTGTTGAGTGATTGGTGGAGGAGGTTGTTGTTGTGGTTGATTTTGTTCTTGAGGATTTTGTTCTCGAGGATTTGGTTGATCTTCTTGTTGAGGATTTTGAGGGTTTGTAGGTTGATTTAAATTTCCTACAAATTCAAAAAAAAATATATCAAATACAATCTAAAACTAAAAAATTCAAAAAAAAAGGCAAGCAATCCTTACCTCTCACACCTCATCGTCGTTGTGGCCCCATCCTTGTGAAGAAATAGCAACCCTTAGTGAAGATTTTTGCGCAATGCCTCCTCCTAAAATGTGAGCATGAAAAAATGAGGGTTTTTGCCATGGGTACAACAAAAAAATAGTCAAAATGAAAAATGAATGACTTTCACTTTTTTTCTTGCTTTTAACATGTCATACCGCGAGTGGGTTATAATGCGCTTGCGTTATAGTGTTATAACGTGCTTGCATTATAACACACTCACATTATGGGCTCATTGTGGTTAAGCCTTAGGCTGAACCGACCAAGCCATAACATGAGTGTGTTATAATGCACTTGCATTAAAACGCGATGGCATTATGACTTTTCAAAACTTTTTTTTCAAAGTGGCCACAAATTAGCTACCCATGTCAATGCATCGGCCCTGATAGCCAACTCTTGATTGAGCCAAGTCTCTTTGGTCCTTTCATTTTCCTTTATTCAATCCTTTTCCTTAAGAGAATTTTCCAACTCAGAGCTTATTCTTTGTACCTCTAAACCACAGGTTTGCAATGCAGACACAACCTATTGTTTTTCTAGCTTCAATTTTTCCATTTCTACATGTGCCTTCCTAATGCTGTCGGAAAACTGAGATCAAACATTTTCTAGCTCTTTCTGTAAGTTTTCATGAGTACTTCTATAATCCATGTTGGCCTGATGCTGGGTGGCAAGGTCAAATTTTAATCTCTCAATTTTGGCGTGTAGCCAAACTTGTTGGTTCTCTGCTTCTTCAAGCAATTTTGAGTTTTTGGCTTGCTTACCCTAAATCTACATTATGCAGGCCAACTCAACATCCTTAGCCTTGAGCTTAGTCTACAAACTGCCTACTGTTTCCCTTACATTCACCAAATTTGTCTCACGCTTTTTTAACTTTCTACCCAATCTTTCATAGTCTGAATATACCACCTACTGGGTGGTCTTAGCTAAGACCACCTTGTTGCATGGATGCGTTTCATTTAGATCTAGGCCCATCATCTAGATGTTGTAATCCTCCAACTACATCTATCCCTCAGGATTAGCCACAAGTGGTAGCATGGTGTTGATTAAAAGAGAATTTTTCTCCTCATTGTAACAAGCCTTGATTTTCTTGGTAGCCGACAATTGAGCATTTTTCATAAACTACCTCTATTTAGCATATTGTTAGGCTATCTTTGTTGCATTGAAATTATCCTAGAGGGTTTGAGGGATGTCGATGTTCTATGCTACAATAGGGATACCAGGAGGGAAGCCAAAAAGGGTAATAGAAGGAGAGACCTCAGATGTATGAGCATGTGGAGAGGCAAAAGGGAGTGTTATCATGGAAAAGGGTGGCACACCCAGCTAAGATTGAATGGGGGATTTTTGAGTAGGGGTGAACAGGGACATGGTTGGGAAGAAAGGTGTTTTCTTCAAAGTTGATGGGCAAGGAGTGGGGGTTAGCAGAGATGTTTTAGTTCTTTCAAAGGAAGCCCTTAACAGGGAAAACAAAGAGTCAGTAGCGGCTGAGACAAATGCTACTCGCTCGATGTGAGGGTAATCTATGGAACTTCACTACGAACCAGAAGGGTTGTATTCAAGACTATTAAGTTAGGGCCCAAGGAAAGATAATTACTTTCCAAGGGGGGAGGAGAGGGGTTAACCTAAGATGCAAAAATAGGAAGAAAAGGAGAAAAACTTACCTAAACTGCGATGGTCGGCACATCCTGGAAGGCAGACTCCACTTCTTCTTCACCTCAGGCCAGCGTATCAAATACACCTAAATCTTTGACCCACCTTCTCTTTTCATGACTAGAACTAACATGTTTTTATCTAGACATCGACCCTTCTAAAACTTGGCCCTTGGAGACTGCAACAGATGACGCTCTTGTGGACCATCAGGGTCTCTTTCCCTTACTTTGGGCACTGGAGGAGGACAAAGCTCGTGAATCCTTTTACCTCAAATCCCTCTGACTATCGGATTCTCGAGGTTGGGGAGTCTAATGCAGAACTTGTTTTGCATCAATTTCATGACTAGTTTTTAGATTACTATTGTTGGAACTGGCCTCCTTATCAAAAGTATACTCATACTCTTCATCATGTGGGAATTGTTAGACAAGAAGATTGAGGTAGTGCAACTCCTGTCAGAACCTGAAAAAATCTTCCTTCTTTCTTTTTGACAACCAACCCTTTTTCTTCAGCCGTGTATTAATGGAATTATTTATTAGAAGGTTCATGTCATACAACACCTTTGGTGTGTAGAAACTCAACCATTTTGTTCACTTGAAAGGAATATGCTTCAAATCAATGTATACCTCTACACCTTCTTGATTCAAGTTCTTCCTTCTTTTGAAGTATTCCTACTCTTCATGCTTCATGCTATAAAGTACCCATAGGTTGTAGTCCCACTTATCACAAATGATGACTAGACCCAAGGCTACCAATAGATCCTTGAGCTCTTCTTCAAAAAATTACTTTTTAAGCTATACTCGACTATTAGCAATATTGAGAGGGAGCGAATACAACTTTGTCTTGTTTCTTCCCGCACCATAAATCTTGTCGACAAAAATCACCTGGTGGCATGTTTCCAACATGAAGACTCTATTTGTCACAAACCTGGGGAGTTGAAAAGACTCATTGGGAAAACCATGAAATTTATTAAATGTGAAATCCGCACCCAGGAAATAATCCACTGGTTTTGGTGAGATCCTCATCCATTGTAGAACCTCAAGAGAGAAATGACCTGTAGTGTGATGTAACAATTCTTGGAGCATGGGCCTCAAAAAGTAATCCACAAACCCATAATAAATCCCCTGTTTTAGAAAGCATATGGGTCCACACTTAAATTGGCTAAAGACATCCCCTTTCATCCAACCTAGAAATTGGCACATTTTTCCCAAAATATTCAAAATTTTGATGTAAAACTAAATGAGCCAAAAAAGAAGAATACCTGAATTTAGAATCGGCCCCATAATTTTTTAGTTGGTTCAACATGTTCTAGCTATTACCTTAGAAAAATCATAGTGCCCCTGGATTTTTTCTTTCTTTAGCTCAAAAGCCAAGCTGAACTGAAAATGAAGAACCTCGGTCTCATCATCAAGACCAAAAACCCAGGCCAACATCAAGAATACTACTTGTGTGTCCCTCTTAAATATATCGTATGATAGAGGGAAGGGAACATGACCTCTATCTAGTCATTCCCTCATTTCTTCTTCATAAAAGTTTGTTCTTCTGGCCTTTTCTTCTCTAAAAAGATCCATCTTTTCATCGTTGAAAAAATCTGAATCCCAGTCCATAGGGATACACAACATATCCCATATGTCTTGAGCAGAAATAGTAACCCTAATTCTGCCATTTTGGATAACCCTTGTCACCTCATCGAATCTCCTAGAACATGCGTCGACTAACTTCGGGCATGGATGCACAGTGAGCAACATGAACTATGAAAAACCACAATCCCATAGCCAAAGTGCAAAACCCTTGGTTGTACCATACTTTTCCTTTCTCTAAAATGCACCTTCTCTAAGGATTTTAGGGTTAACCGACAAGTTGGGGTCAAAAACATTATTGACAATATCATGTACTGCCTCTCTCCTCATAGTCTTATCAATAGGCACCTTCTTGTAGCATTCGAAAGGTTGCTCCTCCACCGTCGGGTCATTGGCAGATGATTTCCACCCAAAAAAATTGGTATAACTAGGTCGTTGACTTGAAGCTGTAGCCTATCTTCTAAAGGTTGAGGGTTCCGCCATGACTATAACAAAAGTTGCAAATAAATTCTTAGGGATAACAACCACTTTCCCTTTTCTTTCAATCGAAAAACCTAATTTTGAGCGTAATTAATTCTCTTGCTAGTACACACACTTAAGACTACGCTATTACTATTGGGCCATTAAATGATGCCACCGGGGTGATACGTGTGGACTAGAGATCTGTATCCCTCAAGAATGCCAAAAATTCCATGAGGATAGAATTAGTACATTCATTGTGCCACCTCTTAATCAAAAGAAAAAATTTCCTCGCGAAGTGTGCTTTTCATCATACAAAACGTGTTGAGGTGGTGAAATGTACCCTTGAAAAAATGTGACCATTAATTTGTCAGAGTTTTAGCATGTTAACCCCCATCTTTTCTCATTAAAGAGCTAGTTGGAACTGATGACAGTGAAGGACACAGGTCAACAATCAGCGCATGGGATCATTTACTCCCAACACCCAAATTTATTTATTAAGCCATTCTATGGGATCCTCTGTATGATTTATCTATCTTGGTCCATTCTGCCTCAAATTTTCCCGTTGCCATCTAGCCAAAAATAGACATTCTGTTGGTTGAGTTTTCTAGTTGGCCTTTTCTATATATAGCCACACCACCTTTTACAACATTCATTCAAACATATAGTCCTCTAACTTAGTTGGTCTTCTGCTTACTTCCATTCTACCATAATTCACGACTTTATTAGAATGTCTATTGGCTTAGGGACACCTATTTGGCTCCTTCTGCAGAGGCTACAATATAGCTTTGTGGGATAGATTACTAGTGACCGAATCAAACACCTAGTGAAGAAATGTGACCCACTTATTATGACTTTGTTCAAAGGAGTCGTGGGTGCAAAATTCATTACTGATGGGAACTAGCTTTAGAGAAACTACAATGTGCTTTCTCGCTTTGTGGCCTCACTACTCAATCCGAACATGTCCAAGCCTATGATAATTGAGTTGTGCTACGATATGTTTGACGCCTTGTTGATGGAAGGGCTTGACAAGGTAGTGAAAGTGGCCATCCCTGGTGTTGGTATCCCAAGAGATATGAACCTTCGAAGGCATGTGGACTTTGGCATAGACGTGCCCTGGTTACCCTTTCTCTCTAACTTCTGCACTATGGACCTTGAAACACACTGTTATTCCTCACAGCTGGTGGCCATTTTTCTTCTATGTGAGTACGATGTGGAGTGGGTTATGGGACTAGTCTAGAGGAAACACTTTGACTTCCTAGGGAAAAGTAGTAATGAGTAGGCCTTGAGCCTATGTTCATGTTCGTTGTGCTTTTGGCCCTCCTTTTGCAACCAAACAAAGAAGAAGAGAAAGAAAGAAAAAAAAGAAAACTTGATGATGAGCCTTTTCTACTTCCTGGGCGATGGCAGAGGCACTTCCTGACTTATTTTGTACGTTACCCCCTCTTTTGAATCTTTTTCTTTGTAACTTCTTTTGGGTTCACTTGAGAGAGCCTTATGTTTGAATCTGAGCCTCAAGCTTGCATGTATGTAGAATTCTCGATAAATATAATACAAGCTACTTGTTTCTTTAGTGTCCTTCTTAGTTGTCTTATTCTCAAAATTTTGAAATATTTACAAAATTTTACATATGGTACATAACTATTGAATTTTTTTAAAGAACTATGTTTTTTAATGGAAAATATTTAGATATTAAATACCATTCACTGGTATACCTAAAAGCATTGCCTTCCATATCTTCAAGTTCATTTGCATTATTTTCTTTACATGACCTGATTTGAAAGGGTCCCTTCCATAGTGCTTCAAATTTAGTATGTTGCCTTGGTTTTACAGTACGTTCATCATACTTTAGCACTAAGCTCCCCTCTTTGAATTATGGACTAGAGGTCTTTTTGTCAAACCATTACTTGACTGTCTATTGTTGGTTGATAATGGCTCCAAGGACCTTTTCTCTGTCTTCCTCTAGTTTGAGGAGTTCTGCTACTCATACTTCCATTCCACCATTTCCTTCAATTTCTAGGGCTTTTAGTCATTGTCGAGCAAGAATTTCTATGGAAATGGGTATCACTAACTCTTTTCCGTATATCAAATCATAAGGAGTGCTCTTCAAAATATACTTGGGGGTAATTCAGTCTACACACAGAGTTGCTTGCAGATGTTTGTACTAGTCCCTTTGCCATTCTGACCTAATGCATTTAATTAACCTAAATAGGTTTTTATTGGTGGACTCTGCTAGTCCGTTCCCTTGCGGGTAGTAATTTGATGAAGTTTTAAGAAAAATTGCATGCCTAATAGCAAAATATGACATCCCTAACCCAACAAAAGCTCGGGTGTTGTTGGATATGATGGTTTTGGGTGGCCCAAATCTGGTCACTATCTCTTTGAGGAAATTAACAATCTCCCCTTCTGTTGCATTCTTTAGGGCTACGACTTCTGTCCACCTTTTAAAGTAATCAGTAACCATGATGATCCACTTTTGTCCGAAATTGGAAATAAGATTTATCATATCGATAAAATCTAGACCCCACTGGGCAAAGGGTTCCTTGGTTACAATCGACCTTAGGGGTTAAGTGACATTCTTCCTTTTTCCAACAAAAAATTGGCATTGTGTACACTTCTGCACTAGGTGATGTGCTTCAGCAAACATAGAGGGTGAATAATATCCTACCCACATTATTTTTAAAGTGGTGGTCTTGGAAGAAAAGTGGCCACCCTCAGGGCTATGGTGAAATTCAGTAAGAATCCTTTCCGCCTATAGGTTATCGAGACATTAGAGTAGCACACCATCATAATTTTTCTTAAATAGTACATCTTCAATTAGTACATACTTGACACCTTGCAATTAGTAGTACCTCCTTTTATTGAATGGAATATTGGTTGGGTAATATCCCTTTTGCATGTATCATGTCTAATCAGCAACCCAAGACTCGTTGGACTTGAATTGGTTTGAGTAGACTTGATCGGTCTCATTTTCAACTACAAGACTTTTTTCCTGCGTGATGTATTCACACAGACCTCTTCCCCGGACCAACTTAGATGGTCGAATATCTACATCATATTATAGGATCTTAGTGATCCAATTTTCTCTTTTTTCAGTGATTTCACCCTCTACGATGTACTCCCACACACTGGGATGTGCTACAAGGATTGATTTTGTTGGCCGACACCAAGTGTCAGAACTTTTTTAAACTTTTAACTATGGAAAAACTTTATTTTCCACAAAGTTTTACTTCATCTCACATCCTTTCAAAGTTTTGGAATGGAATGCAACAGGATGTTCTCCTTCATTTTGATCACCTTTCTGAGTGAGCACCGAAGCTATGCTATCCTAACCACTATATACATAGAGTAGGAAATTTTTGGAAAAATATGGATTAGCTAAGACTAGAGTAGCGTAAATCACTATCTTTATTTTCTCAAATGCCTATTTTCCTTCATAGGTCCACTTGAACAACAAATTATTTTTAAGCATTAGTGTGATAGGCCTCACAATATTGGCAATGTTCGAAATGAACCTGTTGATGAAATTGATTTTCCCTAGGAATGACTGGAGTCCTTTCTTGTTTACTTGCAAGGATAGTTCCATTATGGATCTAACCCTTTCAGGATCTATTCATATTCCCTCTTTTGAGACTACAAAACTGAGTAGCTTACCTTGAGGGACCCCAAAGACATATTTTTTTGGGATTTAGAGAAATCCCAAACTGTTTTCATTTCTAGAAAACCTTTTCTAGATGATCAAAGTGATCATCTTTTGATTTTGAAAAGACCATTATATCATCTAGATATATTAAAATGACTAGGTTGTTTAAATGTCTAAAGGTGATATCCATTGCTCGTTGAAAGGTTGTGCCAACATTTGATAGTTTGAATGACATCTTAGCATACACGAATGTTCCCCAGTTAGTGGTAAACGTCATCTTGTGTTGTTCACTCTCCTTCACATATACTTGGTTATATCTCAAAAAATCATTGAGTAGTGAGAACATTTCAAACCTAGCTACTGTCTAGGTAGAATTTTCTCCATTGATGGCAAAGGGTAATGGTCCTTTAGCGATGCCTTGTTTAAGTGCCCTGTTTAAGTCTTGGAAGTCGACACAAATTTTGATATTACCATTCTTCTTTTGAATAGGTACTAGGTTTGACACCCAGGTGGAATGATTGATTGGATATATTATTTTTGAATCGACCAACTTGGTGAGCTCTTGTGCCATTAATGCCTCGACCTTCGGGTTGACAGGCCTTTGCTTCTATTAGATGGGCTTAGACCCTTCCTCCAAGTCAATGGTATGATAAATTATATCGAGGTCGTAACCTCTAAGGTTATCATAGATCCAGGCCATAACTTCGTTGTACTCATAACATAGATCCCTTAGTATTTCTTTATCTTTTATTAGAACCTCTTTTTCGACTTTCAACTTTCTGCCACCTCCAACACCAAGCTCTTCATAATCTCTTTCATCTGCATTGAACCTTCATTTGTCATTTCTTGTATCTTCATAGTCAAAAAGGTTCTCGAGGGAAATTAGTCCTCTTGAAAGCTTGTTCCATTTTAATTGGATGACCTTCCCATGAAAAAATTCCATCCTTGGGGTTGGAGTGCCAGGAACCATTCCTCCCTTTTGTATGAAGGTAGCTATTTGAGTTTCATCATTGAAAACCTTCCAATTTTTGTCATTGTCAAGAATTGAGGGTTGAACAATAACCTGTACTGCATTTTTCCTAGTTGAGTAAGATGCTGATTCGAATTGTGACCTAATTGATGCCATTCCATCATCTATGCTATTTTGGGATCGGTCAATAACTTGTATGTTAAATTCTTTGAAACTCTTTATTAGGTCCTAGACTCGATGTTTGTATGACCTCATTCAGATATTCTTTGCTACTACGTGTCGCAGACTTGGCGCACTACCAGCTCTAAATCTTCAAAAACTTGTATTCTCTTTATACCCATTCTTTTTCCAAGGTTTAGGCCATGGACTAAGGCCTCATATTCAACATCATTATTTGAACATGAGAACATAAAATGGTAATCTCTAAGAGTCTCAGATCCTATTGGAGAGAGTAATTGGACACCTACACTGAAGCTGGATTTGCATTTGACACTATCAAAATATAGGGTCCATAGATGATTATAAGATGAGTCATCAAATTTCTCCTCACCCTTTATTAGTTTTAGAAAAGTTTGATCACCATCAAAAATTACATAAGTGCATAGCCCAGTCACATGGAAGTTTCCAAATGGATTAGAATCAATGAATTGGTTGAGCAACACTTCTTCCTCAGGAGTCCGCTCACTTGTATCCTCTTCATCTTCTAGCATTTCAACACAATATTTCTCCCGTTGAGATGTAGCAGTATGTGTGACTTCAAAGCATAGGAATGCATTGTCTGCAATATGTTTAGGATGCAAAGGTTTGAAAAGAATCTTCATCTTAGCCTCATGCTTGGTTCTCAAAATCAAGTGGTACTAGTCAAGTGCTAGATATCCACCAAGTTTGGTGGTGAAATATCTTGATAGACACATTTTGAAGACTGGTGGAATGTCTATTACTACCACTTTCAACATGACTGTTTGGTTTGGGTAGGAGAAAAGGGTCAGGGGTAGATCTTTTATCTAACCATGGTCAGGACCTTCTTCCCATCTAGTTGCTTAATTCCATTTTCAAGGGGTTCATACTCAAGCTTTAAAGCATATGCCACTTTTTTTGGCATAACAGTTGTGCTAGCCCCCGAATCTATCATATTATTATGCAACAATTTGTCTCCTACTATAAGCATTAAAATGAAAGGCATGGGATTCTTTCTGCTTACCTCCTTTTCTTTTGTGTCATCTACATCATTTGCATAAGTTGTCACTTTTAGAGCCTGAGGGGGAAGCAAGGATTTGTCACCTTTGCTTTGATTGCACTCCTGAGTCACATCTACCTGTGAGCTTTGTTCTTCCACCTCTAATGCTTCTTGAAGCAAGGTTTTTTGCTTGAGAATTGATATGACGTCCCATAATGATACATTTTTAGATGCCTTCTTCAATTGCTCCACCACATTAAGCATCCCAACTATTTGAACCTTGGGCTTGATCAGAGTTATTCCTCTTGTTTTTGGAAGAAAACATTCTGACGTGATTAAGATTGGCACCTTTCTTGTCTCTTTCTCACCATTGGTGAATTATGTGGCTGTGGAAAAGGTCAGACAATGGGAGATGGAGCCTAATTATCTTGCGAAGGTAGCTGACTTGATTATGGATGTGACAAAACTTCTTGTACATACTCTCTGATAAGCCTCCTCTTAGATCTTATGTTGTAATCTGACCGTACCGATGGAGAACCAGTCATTGGAGTTTCATTTGCATACACTGCATATTCTTCCTCCACCCATGAGAACAATGCTTTATTAGGTGAAATTTCTATCTCTTGTTCCAGGGACATCCCTTGCAATTGCACTCTAAAACAAGCAGTCTCCATTTTGGATGATTCGTACTCATCCGCGTTCGGGGGCGGGCCTTTGCTTCTTTGTTCCACCATCCATTTTTGCATTTTCCCCTTCGGAAATTTTGTGAAAGATGACCATTGCTACATGGGAAACACCATACATTATCTTCTTCCACCAAATTATTTTGGCCTTGGATCATTTCTCTGCTTTGACTGAATTTTACCATGTGAAGTGGCATGGTGACTAGAATAGATGTCGTCTATTGGCCTCCTCCTCAGGGAAACCCTTGGTATGTATTTTGTTGATAGGAAGGCTTGTTTCTGCCATAGGTCTGAGTGTTTAACTTTAGAGGAATTTCTTGCTACCATTTGAGGTTTACCAATTCATTAACAAGAGTCCACATAAGATTCTTCATGTCGTTAATATTAGCTATGACTGAGTTTGAGCCCGACATACTGCTTTGTGTGGAGGGATACACATGCATAGATTGGGGCATATCCAACATGCTGCTTTGCATAGAAAACATGCTTGAATAGACTCCTTCTTGAGATGTTCTGGGGGTTCTATGAACATAGGCATGGGGGGTCATGGTGAGAGCTTCACAACATCAATTACACTATTTTCCGTTTGTACCACCACCTCATAAGTATTGAGCAAGATATCTCCCCACATGAAAGTTACCATAACTATGATGTATAGATTGATAGCCTTTAGATAGAACATGAACGCCGTCGTAGTTAGGGGTCGGGAAGTCAGGGGAATCCTCTATCAATTTTTATCAAACCTGGTGTTGAAATCACTCATGGCTTCTCTCGGGTCCCTTTTAATGGTGATTGATTGATGTAATAGTGAGGAGCGATCTCCCTTTTCTAAAAAGAGTTTGAACAAGTACTCTCTGAGCTGGTCCTAGGAGATGATAGAACCCAAGACCAAATATTGATAGCAATCTCAGGCCTTTCCCTTAAAAGATGCAGCTAACAACCTTAGAGTGATATTTTCCTCCACTATATTATGTACCCTACATACCTCCGCTATATATTGAAGGTGTTCGAAAGGGGTTTTGAAATATTCTACAGAGAATCTTGGAATAGCCTTGAGGGAATTAGCGAGTATAGCAGGCCATACATCTGGGGATGTGGGTGGTTGTAGTGGACTACCACTATTCCATGTTATGAAATTTCTAGGAGGAGGAGGTACTGAGGCATAGAGAAAAGATTCCTATGAATAAGATATATAGGTAATCTTATTTGGAAGTTTAAGCCTCTAGGTGGAGTAGATAAGGCTCTAGATATTGGGCTCTGACTTCTCGTTCTATGACTCCTTACAGGTGATAAAAAACCTATAGGTCTTCTCCTTCTAGGGATTTAGGTAGGTAACTAAGAGTAATAAAAGTGACCTCTCGAGAATGCTCTTGTTTGGACTTTGGGCATGAAACTTCTAGTTTTCGTCCTTAGCCTAATTCAAGAAATATTTATGACTTCTAATCAGGTGTTTGGAAAAGATTTTGTCCCACCGAGTGTGGTAAAAAAAGAACTGTTGACCATCAAAGCTTGCGCCTCTCCGATAGTCTTATGGGAAATTCAATGAGTGGGGGAAAAATTGCGTCTGACTAAATACCTTCAGGTTTTTTATAGAAAGTTGACTCTTCTTTTGGGGTTTTGAGATAAGGGGAGAAGGAAATGTAAACATAAAACATAAAAGTTGATGTGCCAAAGCTTTTACAATATTTCAAACCCAAATCATTCTTATGATTGATATAAATAGACACAAAATGCCACAACCTTTCATTGTTGGAAAGAGAATGAACAACAAAGCTAACTTCAAGCACAATGCAAAATTTTAGATCTTTCCGTAGGCAACGTTCATTAAGATCTGATCAAACATAAATATTTCTTATGGGTAAAAGAACAATATTTCAGAAATCACATGAACTCTATCTCCCAATATAGCATAGCACAACAAAACAACTTTCAGAAAAATAGAGAAGTCCAATGACATAGTCCAATTTTCCTAAGCCACTATTCTACCATACAAGCATAAAGCATAAAAATCCACTACTTAAACTATCTAGATACAACTTGCAAGACAGTGTTTCATTTAGAATGACAATATAAATAAAGAAAGCTTGAAAAAGGCCATACATGCATAGTCTTAATAAATTCTCCTCAATAGTTTGTGCTTTAATTATAAAATGAACTTTGAAACAAAGGTCAAATGCCAATCTGACAATAGTTTAAACCTTAATAGATATAACATGCCAGAATAAAGTAGTTATGCAATTTATTTATGAAAATAATTCTAAACCCCTATGAAAACTAGAGGAACACTTCTTTCGGCAAAAATTGTCACTTGGAATCCAACCCTTCATTATGTCGTACAAAAGTAATTGCTACCAGATGTTGATACTTGATAGCTTGAAATCTAATCGTAGACCCTTGGTTAGGCCATAAAATATCTTTTCTCATTAACTCTAAACTATTGCATTAATGCCTTTTAGATATTTCAAAGATAGAAGCCTATACATGATCGAATTCTAAAAACAATAGCTTGGGAAAAGGATTTTGCTAACCAATCACATCATCTTGAGGCACCAACTCAAAGCTTCCATCCCAAGAACCAAGAAAAGAAAAGCGAGCAAGTTTTGACAATATCCAAAAGATATTATCTCATAAAAGGCACAATCTTCCTTTAATAGATGACATGTCGCACGGTTGGAAACCTTAAATTTTTTGAAAAATGTTTTTGGAGAAAACTTCCGCCATTTTGACACGTGTCTTGGGCGCTCCTCCAAAAAGAACATGATGAGAGAAAGTTGTTTAGCCACCACATGTTGCATTGCCTATCTTTCTTACTAGCCCTTCATTAACTCAAACACTTCCATAGCCAAAACAAAAGGAGGCCAAAGATTGAAAGACTAAGGCAAGGAAAAACACTTCACATAAACATTGTGTATGCAAAAGTGAAAAGTACTTTTATCCATATTATGCAAAGTTTCAAAAATGTGAGAATTTTTGAATCTGATGATTTTTTCTATTGAAATGATTTATGAAGAATTAAAAAATGACTACCCTAAATTGATTTTTTTGACTTAGATGCATAAAATAGAAGTTTCTAAAACTTTCTAGATTAATACTATAGGTTACCAGTAAGCTTAGGAAGTACAAAACCAAGGTTTTTAATGTTGTAAAAGGTAGTTTCAGGCCTAATTTGGGACTAAATCACCTAGAGGGGCGTATGATTCCCAGATAGGGTTTTTAGAGGGTTGAAATAGTGAAAAACACACAACACAAAATTTCTAGAAATCCAAGAAAAACACCTATACAGGGACTAAAACACCCAAATGGATGAATGAGTTCCAAATTAGGGTTTTTGCACCAATTTCAAGAAATTATGAGTTGATTCTAATTTTGTAACTTGTATGTTGTCTAGACAATGTGCAATTATAGATTTCAAATGAAATTCAATGATACAAGATGCAAAAATGCAACCTATATGCACTTTCACTAATCCAAGATTTAGAAACCCTAGATGCAAATTAACTAATTTAAGACCTAATGCAAGGTTAATCTAAGCTAGATCTAGGACTATGGAGTACTCTAGATCAGAAAATAAGGTGTTCTAAAGGCTAGGTTCACCATAATGAAATGTCAAAAATTGTCGCTCCATGTTTTGGGAGATAGAACCACCAATTTCCTACAAGTTTCATTCAAGGAAACCTTAGAGATCTCAATCTAAGGATGGAATGAGGGAAAGAGATCTACAATAAGGTGTCTTAGGGTGTGATCAAATAATAAAAGGTGGGGTTCATCACCAAGCAAATGATTGGAAAGAAAGAGAAAAGTATAATGCAAGCCTAACTAAATGACCTAGGAAATGAAATTGAAAATGAACAGAGGGGTACCTAGAAGGAAAATGTGGTCAAAATAAGCTTTGAAACTTTGAAATTTCAATTTTTGATTCTCACTAGGATTCATATGCCATACTGGGAAATTTAGTCCTAGTATAGGCTTTTTGGGCAGGGTATGGAACCTCCTGATGACTATTTTGGATTTACTGAAGATTAGAAAAAAACAATATTGGGACTCAAATACCCAGACTATTGCAAAGTGTTCTCTTTTTCTATGAAGTGTCCCAAGAGAAAATTTTTGAAGCAAAAATTTGTGAGCCTCTGAAGATGGATCAAATAAGTACTTTCCCACTAATTTTATGCAAATAGGTTGGATATCTTTCTATAGATCTAAGTTTCGATGAGCCTTGAAAAATTTTAATGACAACTTTTGCAACTTTTACAAATTTGTCATTTTGGCATTTTTAAAGGCTCCAAATCCACTTTTTATTCAACCTATAGACCTACAATCACACGAAGAGAGAGAAAAAATGTTTTTTTTTAGGGAATGGGGGTCTTCCTTGGTCAAAGCCCATTTAGGTAATTAAACCTTATGATGAAACAATGAAAACATGAACATGAAACATGAAACATGAACAATGATACCTTGGATGATGTCTTGAAGCATAAATATGCAATCTAACATGAAGTGGCCATGAAGAATGTAGATATTGATCTTGAATTAGATGTGGAACAATGCTTAATTTGGATCTTGAATGCTACATCACAACAATAGTTCAACAACATATTTGATGCATTATGTCTTTGACATGATATTGGATCTTGCATTTGTACCACAAATGATGAAGAAATTTTCCCTTAAGTGCCTTGAATGGACTTGAATACTCTATAATGTTCTTGTGAAGTCTTAGGATGCTTGAATCTTGATTGCTTATGAAATTCAAGGTGAAACTAAGTGAAATAACTTTGTATTTATACTTATTTATTCCAAGTTTCCTAAAATTACAACAATACAAGCCAACATTAGATCTGTGACAGTAAAATCCTGCCAAGAATTTGATTTAAATTAGGTGTTGGTTAAAGTGGACTCATATGCCAATTGTGGCATATGAGTCCTAGTGGCTAAAACCTGGGGCACACATTTCTAGGATTGTTTTGTTCAATGTGCAATTTGAAATTAGGTCCCAAGACCTAGGTGGGACTCATACACCTAAGGGGGCATATGAGTCCTAGATCACTAGATCTAGAAAACATTACCCAAAACATTAGATTATGATTTTCCACTTAAGATGTGTTAGGATTGTCCATAGAAAAATACATTTAATAAGGCTTGTGGATGCAAAATAGGGCCAATTAAAGCATAAAAATCCAAATTAATTAATAAATTCCTAGATTATTGTGAAAGTGTAAAAATACACTTTACAACACCCTAAATAAGGCACAATTACATTCATTTTATCATTAATTATTCATTCTCAAATTAAGTGTGAAAAAGGGCTACTTTTTTCTACAGTACAAAAAGTAACCAGAATGCATAGATCAAATAGACAAGCCAAAAGATAACACAAAATATACCTTGGAAAAACCCTCAAGAGAGAAAAGCCTAGCCTCCAAAAGTATCCATCCTCCATATTATTCAACAATAAATTAATACAAGAGTTACAATGAATACCTCTGAAGCAACAAGCCTCTCAATGCATCCTCATGTGTCCAAGCATGAATCCACATATCCCATTCCATGCTTCACATATGCACTCCTCATAAAGACTCAATAATGATAACCCTCTCACCCAACCAGCCTTAACCACTAAACATGTGTTTGCTTTTATAGATTCAAGCTCACACAAATACAACCAAGTGGTAAGATAAAATTATGTGAACACAAAACCACTGATCTCTTATTTAATATTGGGTACTAAGTTTTCACTTCATTTAATATGTCCCCAATATTAAATTATTATCACGTGTGTCCCACACAATAAATACTAGATTGTGGGTTGAATGCAATATTTCCTAACAAGTGGTATCAAAGCTTTCATGGTTGATGGATTTTGGTTATAACCCTAGTTTGAGAGTTTTTTGCAAAGTTGAAGCCATGGCTATGCATGAAATATTTGAGACATTACAAGATATGGAACACCTATTGTAGGTGTTTTTATTGCAAATTTGAGGGTTTTGGGTTTGCTGTTATGATAATTTTTTTGTAGATCTTGGATTTGGAAAATGTTGGGTAAAAAGGGTTTCTTAGTTGTGCATTTAAATGAGGGTTTATTAGAGGAAGTTTTGCAGATGAACTCTTGAGACAAAACATACCTTACCATTGAATCCAAGAGGCCTTAAACATGAAAAATGACATAAAATTTGACCTATTTTGAAAAATTTGAAAAAAAATGCAATTTTTTTAGCCCCAACTCAACCGTACCACTATCTAGGAAATCTATAGAAAAATAATTAAAAGAATAAAAAAAATTCTCATCACTTTAAAAAAATTATTCCTATAAAAATAAAAATAAAAAATATTAAGTTGGCCTACTGAAAATACCTTTCAAAATAAATTAAATGAAAAATAACAACTACATACATACATACATACATACATACATACATACATACATACATATATATATATATATATATATATATATATATATATATATATATATATATATTGTTGAAAAAAGGGTCCTTGGACATTTTCCGCACTTGTTTGGGTCTTTATGGATTTTGGCTTAATTTTGCCTTGATTTAGTGTTGTAATGTGGATAACACATTTACATTAGGTCTTGGACCCTTGTGAACTAAAAGGATTTAAATGGTACCTTACCTAAGTATTAAAAAGTGTTATGACACACTTTCACACTTTTCTAAGTTCTTGTTAATGTATTTCTCCTAAATAACCTATTTTCATCATTTACCAAGCCTTGTTTCAAAGTGTTGTAACACAATTTCACCCTTTTTGAGGTTTGTCATTAATAATTGAGCTTTCTTATGCTTTAATTTTCCCTATTTTGCATCCACAGGGCTTATGTGTATTTTTGAGAATAATCCTAACAAACATCATTTAAAACATCAAAATCTTGAAACCCACTCTAAATGCCTATGGTGGGACTCATTCGCCATTTTGGGCGAATGAGTCTCCTTAGGTGGGACTCATTCACCCAGAGTGGTGAATGAGTCCCCTTTAGCTCAAAATTCAAACTTAGTTCAAAATTATGGTGGGTTTTTATTCTACAATATCTAAGGTCGGCCTATGATGTTGTAATTTTAGGAATTATTGCGTAATTGAGTATAAATACAAGGTTCTTTCTCTCATTTCATCCTACCTAACCTAGCATTCAAATTCATGCATATATTTCACAAGAGAATTTAGGCATCCATAAGAGCATTCAAGGCATTTCAAGGGAATGTTATCAAGCATTCAAGAGCTCCTTCAAGTGTCTTCTATCATGTCAAAGATTGCTTGCACCATGTTTTTTTAGAGCTAACAATTGTGGTGTAGGATTTGTAAGCATTGCATTCAAGATCTATCAACATCAAGCGAGAGTTAAAGTCCACATCTATTGGAGCCATTAGGGTATGTGTAGGATCATCATGGACAAATATGCCCTTAAGTGGCAAAAAATTCAAAAAAATTAGAGTTAGGAAACTTGACATAAAAATTTGAATAAGTTATCTATATTATTTCAAAAATATGTAAGAATAGAATCTGTAACAAATTGAATGTAGTTTCTAAACTACTAGGTTTACTTTAAAAAATTAAAAATTATTTGGTGAAAATTTGAAATTTCAATGCAATAGTACTTAAATTTCAGGGAAAAAATAAGTAGGTGTTTGTTTTACCACCCTAACCACAATAAAATGATAATATTTTTTTATAAGATTTTAGATATAAGTAGAGGACTCATGTCCCAATGTGATGCATATTTTTTTGTATTATTTTTCCAAGTAAATAATTAATTATGAAATTTTTATTACAAATTTTAAAATATATAAAATATTCATATGTCTAACCACCTTAACTTGGTCGAAACATCATGAAATTCATTTTTTTTTTAATCCTATAGTATGTGAAGCATAGAATGTGACACATGTTTTGGATTCAACAAATGTGATATTGTTTGAAAGCTATAAATGTTTTTCAATTAGCCTATCAATTAGAACTTTAGTTGTAATTCAAATAGAAAATGAATAATAATTATTTATTAAATTCAAAGTAAAGCATAATTTATATTGGTGGAAAGCTAAGAATCTCCTTTAAAAAACCTTTTTGTTTCATCAATTTTGAGTAAGAAAAAAGTCGTTAGCCACATACCCTACATATACTCATCATATTGCCACTTTTTGGCCCATCATGATCCTGCACATACCCATCACTTACATGTTTGTGATATCCTATTGCAAGGGTTTGGTGAGTTGAAACATCATTACTTGTCCATTCATCATTCTCCATTCTATTTTGTTTCATTTCAAGGGTTTAATTACCAACAAGGGGTTTGACCAAGGAAAACCCATATTCACTAACCCCTCAACATTTTCCCCTCTTCTTGTGTGTCATTTGCAGGGCTAGGTTGTACATTTACCAAGAAGTTAGGATTGGAAAAGTGGTCAATATAAGTCAAATTTTTCAAAGTCCTAAGAGAAGCTTGAAGAAGACCTACAAGTTGAATTTTGCAGTTTTGGACCTAGATTTGTATCAGGAGCAAAAGAGCATACTAAGGGCTATAGTTTCTTGTTTTTAATTTCCAAAAATCTAGAGGTGGACTAATTCACCACTATTTGTGAATGAGTCCCACTACCTAGGCCTAAACATGAATTTTGTAGATCTAAGTACCCATTTGTTCGAAACTTGGCCTAGCACATTTTCTAGAAAACTGAAATAAGTCGTCCATCTTGGCATATGATTCCCAGTTGGCACTAACAAGTTGATCAAATATTCTTAAAATTCTTAGGTATTGAAAATCCTTTTCAATTTCTTGAGGGTTCAATTGCTTGTTGAATTCTTCTAGGTTTAGGTCTTCCCAAGGGTCAATTTGTTCTCTTTGTGGTGTGTCCCTTTGAGGTGTAGAATGATTTGAATCTATTCCAAGGGTAGTGTCATGAAAGGGGTCACTTAAGAAATCCATGTCCTTTCTTTTGGATTTTGACCTTGTTTCAACCATGTGAGACTTTTACAAGTTGAAGGGATAATGCAAGATGGTGATGAACTAAACTATGCTTTTGGATTTTTAGATTTTAGGATATGAAAATGCAAGGATGATAATGACCAAAAAAAATGAATGCTAAAGGATGCTAAGGATTGATTGATGATCAAGGTGAGTGATAAGTTTACTAGATGATGCAAATTGAAGATCGAGGTAATAATGCAACTAAAGTTAAAATGAAATTAAGCTATGTTTTTTTTTCATATTTTTGGAGTATAAGGATGCAAAGATAATGAAATTAATTGGGTGGAAAAGGATATTGATAATAATATGATGCTAAGGCTAAGGTAAAGTGAGATATTATTTTTTTGTATTTTTAGAATAAGGGTGGAAAATGCAATCTAAGCAATATGAGTCTAAATGAGAGGAAGGAAATGTAAAGGAATTGTAAAATTTTAAACAAAGGATGGCAATCAAGCTAATGTAAACCCAAGGAAAAAAAATCCAAATGTCATTGACCATAAGAGGATAACTTTGACAAAGTAAAGCCAAGACTAGGACACAAGCTTAAGACTCAAACTTGATAAGGTGAGAATGAATTGGACTAATGATGACAAGGATAATGGTCAATGACAAAAAGAATATTTAACCAAGAATTTACAAAAGCTCAAAGGTCTGTCTATGTTCAAAATATGAAGGCCCAAATGCAACCCAAGAATCAAAGTCTAATTTGTGCAATGCAAAGGATGTAGGAATGTAACCTATAATGCAATGTATTACTAATGGCAATGCTAAAATGAGCTGGTGAATCTTGTAAGTCTTTGGTTTATCAGTCAAAGGTCACTATGAAACTATTTTAGTCAGATTTTGGACATAGATTTCATAAGTTTTTTTTAGTAGACAATTGCGACTCTGTTTTTTGTAGGTGCATCACAAAGTTGTCATTCAGGTTATCAAATGCAACTCTTTTTTCAACAATTGCATTTCAAAAAGATAGTAGCAATTTTCTAGTTCTTAGTTGTAATTCATAATTTCAGATGCAACTCTATGTTTATTAGTTGTGGTTTTCCAGAATGTTGTTTTGAAATGATTTTGATCCAAGTTTTGATTGTTTATGATAAAATATGATCGAAAAACATAGTTCATATAGTATCAAGTACATGTTTTTGGTATGGTTTGATGTGAAAATGTTTGATTTTTTGAAAAAAACAAGCACAAATCCTATGGTTGGAAAGGATAGCATTCAATGGGTTCCCATTTGGATTTCTCCAGCCATGCCTATTCAAAGCAGGTAGCCTAGGAACTTGGTAGAACTGGCTCCCCTTAATGAAACTCACTTCTTGGGCATACCAAGTTGAAAATTCCCTAACACCACAAGGATCTCAAGAAATTTTCCATCTCTACAATTAACTATGAAAATGTGGGATGACATCAGAGGTCCGACCTCCTACACCAACACATAGAAGGATTTTGGCTTCTAAAAACAACAAGTGTTTAGTAAGGGCGTCTAGATAAGGGGGTACTATGATAAAATCCCTCAAGAGGTCTCCAACCCTTAGAAAAAGGGAATTTTGCATCATAAAGATACTGACAGAGCTACAACGCACCGCTTCCCATTGATTGCAATCTTTCCTTGCAATCACAAATTTGTATAGTAGTTTAAAAGGACTTGGATTTAGCCCGTTATCGCTTGGGTTATTCCCTTGGGGTGAGTATGTTTTCCCACCAAGGTAGTCCTTTTAATAGGTAAACACAAAAATAGATGGGTCTGTATTTTTGATCATTAAGTTTGCACAAGGTGAGAGCATAATTCCTACCATATTACAAGCACAAAAAATAGTGATCCATTTACCCCCTAGTTAAATCTATCTCAGAGAAGACAATTGTTCATTTTAAGCACCAATTGAAATGTTTTCTAATCTAAAGAAAACAAGATTTTGTGGTTTCAAAATAAAGTCTTGGACACATGAAAACCTACAAAACCATGGATTAGTAGTTTCTCAAAGCTATCTTGGACCAACGAAAAACTGCAAAAAACCTAGTTAGCAAAAAAGGTTAAAAACTAAACTAAAATTCAGAAATTAACAACTAGACTAGATTAGAAAACCAAGAAACTGAACTCAATTAAAATTCATAGAAAGCTAAACTAAAGAGCTTGATTTTTTTTATTTCTTTAGGGTATGTGTAGGATCATAATGGGCCAAAAAGTGGTGATATGATGGGTATGTGTAGGGTATGTGGCTGGCGACTTTTTTTTTTACCCAAATTTGATGAAACAAAAATGGTTTTTTAAGGAGATTCTCATATTTTGACCAATTTAAATTATGCTTTACTTTAAATTTAATATATAATTATTATTCATTTTCTATTTGAATTATGACTAAAGTCCTGATTGATAGGTTGATTGAAAAACATCTATAGCTTTCAAATGGTATCACATTTTTTGAATCCAAAACATATGTCACATTCTATGCTTCACATACTATAAGACTTAAAAAATTGAATTTCATGAAGTTTTGACCAAGTTAAGGTAAGGACATCACAGAGTTTTTATATTTTAAAAGTTGTACTAAAAATTCATAATTAATTATTTACTTGGAAAAAAATTACAAAAATATGCATCACATCGAACATGAGTCCTATACTTATATCTAAAATCTTATAAAAAATATTATCATTTTATTGTGGTTAGGGTGGTCAGAAAAGACACTTCTTATTTTTCCCTTGAAATTTAAGTACTCTTGCATTGAAATTTCAAATTTTCACTAAATAGATTTAAAAAAAACCTAGTAGTTTAGAAACTACATTCAATTTGTTACAAATTCTATTCTTACATATTTTTTAAATAATATAGATAACGTATTCAAATTTTTACATCAAGTTACCTAACTCTGATTTTTCTGATTTTTTTGCCACTTAAGGGCCTATTTTTTCCATGATGATCCTACACATACCCTTCAAGAGAAGTAATTTTGGGAGCTCCACTCCAAAGCCACAAATTGCAATAGAAGATTAGTAACTAGAAAACATTACTCTACTTGCAAAAACTAAAAGAAAAACTGAAAAGACAATAAAACTAGAATTTTATACCAAGCAGACAAATGTGTCGTTTCGTGCAACAATTGTGTCATTGTGTCAAGTCGTACTAGAGTGATTGCGTTGCACTTTCAAATTCAAATTTTCTCGCCTATCATGTCTTCAACAAATGTGTCATTTTTGGTTAGATGTGTCGTTGCTTTAATCAAATGCATTCTTTCCTAGGAAATGCGTCGCTGGGTATGTGTAGGATCATGATGGGCCAAAAAGTGGTGATATGATGGGTATGTGTAGGGTATGTGGTTGTCGACCTTTTTTTTACCTAAAATTGATGAAATGAAAAGGGTTTTTAAAGGATATTCTCAACTTTCCACCAATATAAATTATGCTTTACTTTGAATTTAAAAAATAATTATTATTCATTTTTTATTTGAATTATGACTAAAGTCCTAATTGATAGGCTGATTGAAAAACATCTATAGCTTTCAAATGATGTCACATTTTTTGAATCTGAAATATGTGTCACATTTTATACTTCACATACTATAATATTAAATAAAAAAATTAATTTCATGAAGTTTTGACCAAGTTAAGGTGGTCAGATGTCCAAACTTTTATATTTTTTAAAAGTTGTAATAAAAAATTCATAATTAATTACTTGGAAAAAATAACAAAAAATAATGCATCACATCGGGACATGAGTCCTCTACTTATATCAAATCTTATTAAAAAAATATTATCATTTTATTGTGGTTAGGGTGGTCGGACAGACACCTACTTCTTATTTTTCCTTGAAATTTAAGGTACTACTATATTGAAATTTCAAAATTTCACCAAATAGATAATTTAAAAAAAAAAAAAACTTAGTAGTTTAGAAACTACATTCAATTTGCTATAGATTCTATTCTCACATATTTTTGAAATAATATAGATAACTTTTTCAAATTTTTACATCAAGTTGCCTAACTATGATTTTTTTAAATTTTTTGCCATTTAAGGGCCTATTTTTTCCATGATGATCCTGCACATACCCTGCTGCATTGATCAATTGCATCATTTTGTACATAAAATCTGCAAAAACATTCAAAAATCGTAGGAAATTTGCAAAATATTGTCCTTCACATTGGATTCACCAATGTAAGATGGGTAAAGTATCCTAGCATAGATAAAGTGACAACCAACACCCTTAAGCTATTAACCTCATCTAACAAGAGAAAAAAAACAAATCATGAGTAAAATAAAAGGATCAAACAAAAGTACTCCCCATGCTTGCACTTGAATCACTTCTCCTGCTATCCTATTTCTCCTTTTTCAATCTTTTCCCTTAGATTTTGTGGTAGACTTGTGCAAAAATGTGAAAATTGTAAGTAGAAGGTTGGAGATAGAAAATGGTTGTTAAGGAAAAAATGGGAGAGGAAGGCTACTTTTATAGACAACTATTCAAACAAACAACCAAGATCGATCTGCTTGAACTATTTCAAGTTCGATGAATGAGGATGGATGAGAGGGAAGTTACCAAATGGATAGCCAAGATTGAGTTTCTAAAAAGGTGCCAAGATCAACGGTTGAGAATTGATGCAACCAAAATATTCCATTCATGGAAGAGCTATGACACCGATGGCTATGATCCCCGATGACTATGACAAAAATGAATGCTATGATAGAAATGAATGACATGGCATTTTTGACCAAAAGGGAGGCATAAATGATTTATTTAAATTATCTATTTGAAAATGGAGGAAATAGAAAAATTGAGGATAAATAATTCATTTGAATTATTTATTTGAGGAAAATGAAAAAGGAGCATTTAATTAAATCAAATTGTGAAATCAATTTAATTAAATGGGGAGATGGAAATTAAACATTGACAATTGATTTGAATTATTTATTCAAAAGGGAGAAGAATGACACATAATTAAATAATCTTTGACAATTATTTAATTATAGAAGAATGAAAAGGTCAAATAATTATTATTATTATCTGACTATAGACAAATGATGAAAGAAAAATAACTAAATAAATAATGATTTATTTAATTATTGAAGAAAGGGGGTGTTTTGAAGGGGTTGGGAACCCTTTACAAAATAAGACAATTGAAACTCAAGATAACAGTAAGCATAAATCAACCCAACAACAACAAGTTGCTAAAAAAGATAACTCACATACTAGCAACAGCTCAACAACATCCACTAACAGATAATCAAGACTTCACAGGATACAAAAGACGCACAAGCATAGGCCTAAAGCCCAGATACTAGAAACCCCACCCAGGTTTTGACTGTAATAAAAAACCACCTGAATCAATCAGGCAACATACCAACACAACAACATCCAATCATCTTCTCAGAAACAATAGGTCCTATAGTCCAACAAAAGAAAATGAAATTTAATGGTAAAGACCACCATTAAACCCAACCTCCTAATCAAAAACACCAACACACAAGAGGAGAGACACCCCTTGAAGCTCCCAAGCGCACCACATACCAACTCCAAATCCACCTCAAGAGGACTGAACTCCCCTCTATAGGAGAGGATATTGTGAAAACCCAAAAAACCAAGAGCACACTTCTTCAACAACCTCGGCCTCCATCTCGATAGGAGAAACTTCCACCTCTATAGGAATGCCACCAGAAGAAACCAGAAAAGAAGACATCCATCCACATCCAACACACCCACCTCCAACTCAATAGGAAATGAATCCTGACCATCAAGAGCTATCTTCGCCTCAGCAGAAGACATAGTGCATAGGAAATGGAAGAGAGTCAAAGCTCTAGAAGAATTAATTTATTTTAATTGATCAAGATAGAATATAGATTAGAAAGTGAATTAATTAAATAATCAAAAAATATTTAATTAATAGAGGAATATGATCAAGCATAATTGAATAATTAAAATTATTGGATTATCAAAGGAAAACAACCAAGAAAAATGATGCTCGTAGACTTAGGACATTTTTTAGTGTCTACAATATGGGTATGTGTAGGATCATGGTGGACCAAAAAGTGGCAATGAGGAAAAAAACACATCTTTCATCGACCCAAAAAATGTGAAAATACCATGTTGAATTTTTTTAGGCTCGGGTGTCAGTACACACCACCAAAGCAAACACCAATCCTAGTTTTCCATATTGGATATCCAATTTGTAAAAAGCATATATATACAAAATTCATTGTTGTTTTAAAGTCATTTGACAGTCAACAACCTGTGGGCGCATAATGAGGAGGTTCTTCGCGTAACGGATATCCGATTTCGCCAATATCTGATTTGAAAAGGTAAGATTTTTTATTTTTATTTGCTTTGATTCAATTTTGAATTAGATTTGGATAATTTCAAATAGTTTTTTGTGGAATTTTTTTTAAAAATAGGGTTTTTGATTCAATTTTATGAAAAATTGAGTTTCAAATGGATTTTGATAAAAAAATGAATGTTTTTGTGGATTTTTTCAAAATAGGGTTTTTGATTCAATTTTTATGAAAAATTTGAATTTAGAATGGATTTTGATAAAAAAAAATTAATGTTTTTTCAAAATAGGATTTTTGATTGAATTTTTATGAAACAATTGAGTTTAGAATCGATTTTGATAAAAAAGTGATTTTTTTTATGGATTTTGATTTAAAAATAGTGTTTCTTATGTATTTGTATTAAAAATTAGAGAATTTTATAGATTTTTTTAAAAAAGTAGGGTTTTGTTTAGATTTTTTTTTAAAACTAGGGTATTTTTATAATATTTTCATTTATATTGTCTAATTTTAATTAGATTAATTATTTTTTAACTTTAATAAGGAATTATGGCTATTGAGAATGAGAATGCACAAACTCCACCAGTTGAGAATGAAAATCCAGCAACTGAAAATCAAAATGCAGAAATGCCAAATGCTCCACCACCTCCGCAGCCATCAATTGAAGACTTAATTCATGAAAAATTGGAGCAATTGAGGGGAATTTGTGATGTTTATAAGAAAATCCCTCGATTATCTCGTATGTCAACCACATTGACAAGAATAATTACAAATGTAGAAACCCTCTGCACCCAACATAATTCCTTTCATTTGTGGTGAGAAACCATGAGGGAATATTATGCATGTGGATTGTCTTATGATGATGTGAAAAATATCCAAATAACAAAAGCCCAAATAGCCTCTTTATTTATTAACCCCAGCACTGGTTTTCCAATTAATGTTAACAAACCAAAACTTTCTATAAAATGGTGCATGCATAGGGGCATAGTAGATAACTTTTGGGATTGTTGGTGTATGGTTTTTGATAAACCACCCAACAATAATCTTGATGTACCTTTTTACTTTATTAAAAAATTATATTATAAATTTTTTTTAGGGCATCAAGTCAATTACTTTGACATTAAACCCTTCCAGGGAATTGGAGGTATGCCGCAGGATAGGCCAGGGGTAGCTAGAGTAGTTAGGCATCCACATGTTCCCCATCCTCCCCTTCCTCTGCCACCTCCAGTACAACATCCAAATATTACGGAGGATGCAACGACACAAACTATCCAGGCCATTCACTCTCTGAGTGGTCTTTTGGTTTCCCATGCTTCTTCAGTAGCTCAACCACATTCTGGTGATCTTGGCGATGGATCCAGTCCTGCTGCATCCTCCTCCTCAGGTCCACATATTTGTGTGCCACATATTTGCAATACGTGCCAGCAGATATGCTTGGGTCCTATTGTACAACCCCCTGAGCATCCATTAGACACTTCTGATTATGACATCCAAGATGTGGAGATTATAGCAGATCACACGTAGGGGAGTGGAGCACACCCTACAGAGTACACCCTATTAGAGAGGTGGACATTGGAATAGTTACACAGGTAACATTTAAGGTGTAAATTCATAACTTGCATTTTTAAAAAAATGAATATTAATAAGAGATAGTATCAAGTACTAATATTTATTTACATGGCCTATTTAACAGTTAATTTCTAAGGAGGAGCTCACATGGGTGACTGATAGCACCCTTAGGGCCATTTCATTTGGCCTCGAGATGCACATAGTATGTATTTTCGTACTCACTCATTTACATTTTTTTACTGTATACTTGCTTGTCATTTGAATTGTCATTAATGAAATTATATATTAACTTATATGTTTATCTTATTCTCTGCTTGTAGGAAACACCTAGTGCGAGTGAGGTGCGACACTCTCTAGACTATGGAGGTACAATGTTAGATAAGGGAAAGGTAATTGAACTCAAATTTGATTGAATTAATATTTATAAGATCTTTTATTGATTATGCATACATTGACATAGATTCATAGTTTCATATGTACTTGTCATTTTTATGTACAGGCGGTTATAAGCTATACATCATTGTTGATAAGTACCACAACACCTAAAGGAGTAGGTATTCAAACACCTGAAGGAGGAGGTGTTGAAACACCTAAAGGAGGAGGTGTTGAAAGACCTAAAAGAGATACAAAAAAAGATCAGCCTAAAGAGGTATGTGTTTATTTTATTTTGTGCTTGGTAAATATGTTCTTATTACTGACAATTCTATGCTAACTTGGATCAATTTCATGTTTTTGTTCACATATATAGATTGACGTTACAAAATTTGGTTTGGTTAGTTCTTGAGAGGGGTATAATTCTAGGACTCCTAACCCTCAAGGACGATATTTCAAGTAATAAGATTTCAATTTTTAGAGTTCAATTATAATTCTATTTTTTAAGTTAATTATTCAATTTTAAATTATATAGCATAACCAATCCCACCATGGTTTGAATTTTCTGTGCAGCCACCTTCAGAGCTGGATCTAGCAGTTTCCAAAGAAGCCCATTTTGATGATCCACCAAGTAGGGCTTAGGATGAGATAGACATTTTGGCATGTAAATCTTGAATAGATACTCAAGATGGCATATGCCACATATTGTAAAACTTTGTTTGAGTTGGTTGATGCCATTTTTGTATATGGACATACACTTGATTATTGGATAATTTGATATATAGAAGTTGACAATCAAATTTAATTTCCTCCCTCATGTGCAATAATGATTAAACTTTGTAAATTTAAATCAAGTGAGCAATGGTTAAATATCAATGTACACAAAGAATGGTTAAATATTATGTATTTTATATTCATAGTGCTAATTACATTGCATTGCACATCTTTCAAACTCAAAGCATTACTTCACATTGCATAAGTAACAACTAGATGCTGATAGATGAAAAAATTTCAATAACAATATAGTTTTTACAAAGTCAACCTAAGCAGTTATGTAGTTACTTCACATTACCTAACTAATAACTAGGAGCAACTATCAATTGTATTAGCTTGTCATGGAATTCTATGAGACCACATTTCTTTGAGGAAACTTGGCACAAAACTCACAAAAAATGAAAAGAAAGCACTCAAACAAAATTTAAAGGGGTCTTAGGCCTGCTGCCCCCTCATTCCACACACTATGTAACCATTTACTTGCAGTGTAGGGGCCGAACAATGGAGAAAACATGTAAAAATAATATATATATAGCCTAGAAGCATGAATTACAATTAGAATATCACATAACATCATATAAACAAAAAAACCACTATAAACTTGAATGTCATTTAAAACATGCATGATAAATATTCATCGTTGAAACTTGAATTGTTGTAGCTTGATATATAGAGTCGATTGATGCTAGGGTTCAATTTGTATGATATTGAAAAAATAAGCCAATTGAGTAGAGTTATCAACATTCTTCAAAAATCATAAGAATTCTTTTAGTACACTAGCCATTTTGACATCTTCTTACAGTCTCAAACATTATTTTGTATCTTTATTACATTGGTCTTAGTTCAATGATGCTGAAATTTTTTAGAAAAAAGAAAGTTGTGTGATGATCCGCATTCAATCCAACAAGGAAAAATGAAAGCTCAGCCTCTTGGAAAGAAAATTCTCGTTTGCAAAACAAATGAATAAGAATGAGGTAGTCAAGGTGTTTGAAGTTATTTAGAGGTCACTTTTAGGGTGCAAGGCTTAAAAGTTCATTTTAAATGCACTCAAATAAACTTTAAAGGGATATCAGGCCTACTGCCCCCTCATTCCACATGCTATGCAGCAATTTACTTGTGGTGTAGGGGCCAAACAATGGAGAAAACATGTAAAAATAATATATATATATATATATAGATGTGCAACCTAGAAGCATGAATTACGATTAGAATATCACATAACATCATATAAACAAAAAAACCACCATAAACTTGAATGTCATTTAAAAAATGCATGATAAATATTCATCATTGAAACTTAAATTGTGGTAGCTTGATATACAAAGTCTATTCATGCCAGGGTTCAATTTGTATGATATTGAAAAAATAAGACAACTGAATAGAGTTATCAACATTCTTCAAAAATAATAAGAATTCTTTTAGTACACTCAAGAGTTATCATATGTCTTCTTGCAGTCTCAAAAGTTATTTTGTATCATTGTTACAATTGTTTTGAGAGTGGTAGCTTAATATAGGTCCACAATACAAAACTTGGTTTACCTGTGCAGTGTAACAGTGGCATAGGAAGATTTTTCTTTGAAAGCAAAAATGAAAACTCAGCCTTTTGGAATGAAAATGCTTGTTTGCAAAAAAAATGAATAAGAATGAGGTAGTTTAGGTGTTTGAAGTGATTTAGAGGTCACTTTTAGAGAAGAGAGATGTTGAAGAGTACATCAAGTTAGTGAGAACTGAAGTGTAATGTGTTTTAGTTTTTAGTACTCCTTTATTTCTCTGCAGATGTGATAAATTCTTAGTTCAATGATGTTGAATAATTTTTGAAAAAAGAAAGTTATGTCACGGTCCGCATTCAATCCAACAAGCAAAAATGAAAGCTCAACCTCTTGGAATGAAAATCCTTGTTTGCAAAACAAATGAATAAGAATGAGGTAGTTAAGGTGTTTGAAGTCATTTAGAGGTCATTTTTAGGGTGGAAGGCTTAAAAATCCATTTTAAATGCACAAAAAAGAATGAAATTACTTCAAACCAAGTTTGTGAAGAAGTTAACTATGTTGCCCACTAGTTTCCTTTAAGAGTCCAAAGTGCTAAAAGGCAGCAATCTTTGAAGGGATATTTCTCAGAGACTGTGATGCTTAAAAACTATTCATCTGAGGATATGGGATCATGTTGGGACCATCTACAAAAACCTCTCTTAGTTTTCGCTATCTTAGAGGCATTTTCCTGTGGTGATGACTTTTCAGTGGAGGGAAAAGTTTCCATATGCAAATAGTGTAAAGTTGCAAAGTGGTGCAACTTTCATTCCGCAACTCGTACAACCAAACATACTTTTCCAACACATCCGAATGGGTACTTTTACGCTAGGAATGGTCCTCTCTTGCACCCAAATACGCTGAATCACTCTGAGCTACATTGGACCTACAATTTCCCTTAAGAGTCAGAAGTGCTAAAAGGAAACAATCTTTGAAGGTCTATTTCTCAGAGACCGTGATGCTTAAGGACTCTTCCTCCAAGGCTATGGGATTGTGTTGGGACTATATACAAAAAACTCTCTCGGTTTTTGCTATCTCGAAGGCATTTTCTTGTGGTGATGACTTTTCAGTGGAGGGAAAAGTTGCTAGATGCAAGCAGTGTAAAGTTGCAAAGTTGTGCAACTTTCATTCTGCAACTCGTACGACCAAACAAACTATTCCAACACGTCCAAATAGGTGTGTTTACGCTAGGGATGGTCCTCTCTTGCACCCAAATACACTGAATCACTCTGAGCTACATTGGACTGGTGATTTCCCTCAAGAGTCCAAAGTGCTAAAAGGCAGCAATCTTTGAAGGTCTATTTCTCAGAGGCTGTCATGCTTACAGACTCTACATCTAAGGCTATGGGATCGTGTTGGGACCATCTACAAAAACCTCTCTCAGTTTTTTCTATCTCAAAGGTATTTTCCTATGGTGATGACTTTTTAGTGGAGGGAAAAGTTACCAGATGCAAGCAGTGTAAAGTTACAAAGTGGTGCAACTTTCATTTCACAACTCGTACGACCAAACAGACTATTCCAACACATCTAGATGGGTACGTTTACGCTAGGGATGGTCCTCTCTTGTACCCAAATATGCTGAATCATTTTGAGCTACATTGGACCGATGATTTCCCTTAAGAGTCCAACCATTTTTGAAAACAAAGAAAATTCTAATATCTCAGAGATTTTTGCAAACCCTAGGGTAAAAACTCTATTTTCGAGTGAAAAAAAAACCACCATTTTTAGACCTTTAACTCTTCATTTTATTTTAGAACCTAGTTCTCCATGCCTTCAACTCTTGAAATATCATTTCCTAATCCCTACCAACTCATCCCACCGATTCACATTGGCACATAGTAGGTGGGATGAGATTCAAGCCATTAAAATTGCAAAACTCTTATTCCCTTGTTCAGGAACCCGTCTAAAGAAAGTCAGAGTTTTGAGGCACAAAATGAATAAAGAAACCCTATATTAAGTAGTCAGAATAAAGTCAAGACATGTAATAACATTTCTTCATAAAGTTTTGATACAAAAATGCTTGAATGGCTTGTGCATAGGTAGAAAACACAAGAAAAACAGTAAAATATGAATTGAGCAATTGAAACTTTATTGATTCAAAGAAAAAAAATCCTTCAACCAAACCTATCTCGAGCCCTTGAAGGCCTTAAGTACACTTCTATGCCTTGGAATCCAACTCCCAATGACTTTAACCACCAATATTAATTGACTTTTGAAACCTTAATGACTGTTGAAGGCCAAAATACAAACATTTTTCACATTAATATGACTCATAATGAAATGTTGCACTTTTCCACTTCTAACTTTACTAAGACCTCACTTAATGGCTTGAAATAGAATCATTACATGTTCAAAACAATGTTCTTGCTTGTCCCTAAACAAATTTACTAATTTTTCCTTCAAAGGCTACAAAGCAACAACTAGGACAAGTTGGGATCTCCATGATTTTTTGACCCTAAAACCTAAAAACTCCTCCTAATACATGACCATTAGGACTATTAGATCTCATTAAAGAAAAAAACTCAAAATATTAGCACTTTAATCATTGAAATGATCCACAATGATATTGTGGTGTAGGTGCTTCTGCACCAAAAGTGGTGGTTACAACTTGCTAATGTCAATGAAACATGGGGAAAACAAGATTTAAAGTTGGCTCAAGCTTGTGCAGGTCCTAATAGATGTTTTTGATGAATTTATAGGGTGTGGCAAGGTTGGAAACATTGATTTCCTTAAAAACCTCATGAAAGTTTCTAAAAATGAAGTTGCACCCAAGTTGGATTTGAGGAGCAAAAGTTGCAAGCCACTATAATTTATTATATATAAATGGAAGATATTTCAAAACCTGGTTCAAACAAGCATACCAACAGGAAACAACAAGGAAAAAAACCATCGGTTGTAGCTCAATTATGTACGAAAATAGACCCCTTTACAAAACCTACGAGTTTCCAAAATATAGACCCCTTCACATTTTAAACATACCCTTTATACAATGCTGGTAATACTAACCTACATTTCAAAAACATCATCGGGTATAGATTATGCCCATACACAATTAGTGACCGCTTTACATTGTTTCCAATTTGAGAATTCAAATTTTATAAAAATTTTCCATGTAGGAGGCATTCAGGGCACAGTCTTCAACAATAGTAGTATGTTCATGTTCTGGACTGACAAGCACCTATACAAACCATCAAGGTAGCTTAGAATAACCAATCTATATTATTCTAAATGACACAAAATATGATGAGATGGTAATGCAAACTATAAAAGACGCTTAGAACAACCAATCTATATTGTTGTAATTTGTTGCATACCTCTCTGAAAGGATCAAAGCTAGCTATTGTTGCAGCAGGTCCATGATCAATCATGCTAGGAATATTGCAAAAGTGGGAAAATGAGAAATCTATATTGTCACAATAGAAAATATGCTTAGACTAACAAATCTATATTAATCTAAACAACTTGAATGATGATGAATTGGTGATGCAAACTATAAAAGATGCTTAGAATAACCAATCTATAATGTTATAATATGTTGCATACCTCTTTGAAAGGATTAGAGATGGCTATTATTGCAGTAGGTCCATGATCAATCATGCCAGGAATATCGCAAAAGTGGGAAAATGAGAAATCTATATTGTCATAATAGAAAAGATGCTTAGACTAACATATCTATATTAATCTAAACAACCTAAATGATGATGAGTTGGTGATGCAAACTATAAAAGACACATACCTCTTCAAAAGGATCAAAGCTGGCTATTGCTACAGTAGGTCCATGATCAATCGTGCTAGGAATATCTCAAAAGTGGGAAAATGAAATATTTATATTGTCACAATTTAGAAAAGATGCTTAGACTAACATATCTATATTAATCTAAACAACTTGAATGATGATGAGTTGGTGAAGCAAACTATAAAAGATGCATGCCTCTTCGAAAGGATCAGAGCTAGCTATTGTTGCAGTAGGTCCATGATCAATCTTACCAAAAATATCACAAAAGTGCATAAAAAATATCACTATTAAAGACACCTACATTGTAATAGTATATAAAATATCAGTATTAAATAAAGAACACTAATGAACTTAATCATAATGAACATAAGCATTCTACCTTCCATTCTTGAAAATGCTATTCAAGTGTGCCTGAAGGGTCATCTCTTTGCTTAAGAGTATCCAATATTACTTCATGATCAACATTACTAAGTTCCTATAGTTGTTTTGTCTTTGGTCTGGCATGATGCTTCAACAAATTAACATTTGTTGCTATAACAAGGTACGAATACATGAGAATGGTTTTTTGTTTCTCATAGTCTTCAAATGCAGGTATGCCATTCTTTCTAATCATGTATGTTTGCAACCAAGTTCCTACAACCACAACTGTACTTGTAGGATACACAAAACCATCATCATCTTCCATCGGTTGTTTTAGCTTATGCTTTACTTGCACACATCGAGCCAACCAATAGTATGATCTCTCTTCATTCCCTTGCGGTGCAACAACTACAAAAATACGTCCTAGCTGTAGCAGATCTGAAAGGAGGTCGTAATCAACTAAACTTTCCATTGTGTCATTTGTCATGGATATTGTTTGAGATAAAGGAGTTAGATACTGTCGTACCCATGTATCCACCCACTCACTTGACTCGCATTGATCCCACTCACACTGAATACAACTCTAACAAAAACAAGCCAACTCTCATGTCCAAATGGTCCATGTGCCTGCATCTGAGCTTCGAAATGAATGCATATTTGAAGAATCTTTGATTGTATGACAATCCAATTTTCCTCCCACTGTACCCTCCTCAACGAACCAAAAGAATTTGCACACTATTGAATCAAGTGTCCCTCCCTGTGACAATGTTGAACTACACCAATCAACTATAGAATGGGCATCGCTGAATTTTTCTCCTAAAGTCTTTGATTGCTCCTTAACTAGAGCTCTATTTATGCATGCACCTACTCCATCATGCTCCCCTTTCCCATGTCCAACTTCAAAAAAACTCCAAATATGAGGTAGACACCTCTCTACATGCATTCTACTCAGCCAATAAAACATATGAGCATTCTTGAATTGACCTATGCAATTATTACCAAATTAGATGTTGGCCCAATGCTATATCATGCTCTTGCAAGAACTCAAAAAAATTCTCGAAACAATGTTGGACATACTTAGACGAGTGAGATCTATCATCACTCATATAAAAATGATACTCTCTAATTATCTTTTGATCCTCCTCTGTACTATCAGGTGCATGTCTAAATGTTATGTGGACAAAAATATCAATCTGAATGGAATTGTAATACTGAGATTGTACCTCGTTTTGTGGTTGCAATGTGTAGTTTTCTACAAAATCAACCACTGATATAATAGTGCCAATAGGAAAAGAGTCCTTACACATCCCAAATTGTTGATCCAACCACTGAGACCTATGACTATGCCTTGCATACTTGTAGAAAATATTGTCCTTAAAATCTGAAATAAAATTAGCAACAGTGCATTCTTTTGTAACCAACTTACATCTAGAACCTTCACCTCCACTTTGCAAAGTATATTTGACTATCTCATATCTCTTTTTCTCAACAAGCTTCTTTCCAAATTCATGTTCGGAACTCTCATGAAAACATTATTGAACAAACTTTGACAAGCCACCACATTGTGAGCACTTTGCATTTAAACAATCATTTCTATAGAAAAAGCAACCATCATCTCTAGAACATAAAAATAGATTCAGTAAGTCCCTTTGGATGATTTCAGAAGATGCATTGCACCACACTCCTACAACATTTCATTAGTATTCAAAGTAGAATGGATATAGCATAATAGCTCATGGTACATTGAAACTCCACATGGTATTTGCAACAACAAGTATTACGAATCTTAAGAGGCACACAATAAAATGGCTTCAAACCCTCAAAAGTCCTTTGCGAGATTTCCATATTTTTATGTGTTTCAATAAATTTTTTGAACAACATTGTTTGGCTTGATTCCAAGAAATGCTTAGGATGTGGTGTACAGTCTCAATTTCCAATTCTTAACTTTAAAACATCCTTTGCATTGGGTGATACTCTAGAGTTATCATGCCAAAATTGTTGAATTACCTACTTTACATTATCGGTTAGCTTCTTATGAACACATGGAAGCCTCCCAGCAAAAGCCCATGTATAATTTTGAAGAGGATCATCTATTCTTTCTCTTCTTGGTAAGTGTTTCCATCCAAATTTTTACGATTTATGTCAAAGTCAATACAATTTTGTCTCATAAAGTGATCCTTTTTCAATTGATGGCTTACTAGGGCGGTTGTAATGACTCTTTGAGCAGCTCTCTTATCTTTTTCCTTGTTATTTTTTCCAATAGACTTGAGAGAATTAAAAATATTTTTGACAATAATAGAATTTTTTTTAGTCTTCTTGTTCACACGAATCTTCAATTTGGCTAGCAAAGGTCTCATCTTTTGCATCTTTAGCAATTGTACAAAAAGTTGGCATTGCTCGGTCAATGTCTTATCACTAAAATATTGGTTGAAAATTCTTCTAGCCCACAACCGAACAATTCATGTTGACCTCTTGCCTTCAAAATTGTTTATAATGTTCTCATCAAATTCAAGTAACCATTTAGGGGTTCTTGAAGGTCTTGAAATTAAATTCTTCTTCCACAAGGTTCTTTCATTTCATGTAATCATGAAAACATAATTTACACTTGCTTCAATATTATAAGCCCTAAAAAATCTTCATTTCCAACATTTTCACCTTGAACATTTTTAATATCAATTTGAATAATTTCATTCCCAATTTCAATATCATGTTCAACATCTTCAAATCCAACATTTTCACCTTGAACATTTTCATTATCAATTTCAATGTTTTCATTCCAAATTTCAATCTCATGTTCAACATTTTCAAATCCAACATTTTCACCTTGAACATTTTCATTATCAATTTCAATAATTTTATTCCTAATTTGAATATCATGTTCAACATATTCAATTCCAACATTTTCACCTTGAACATCTTTAATTTCCTCTTCACTTGAAAGACCATAGGGGTTAGGTTCACCAATATTTAACATACCTTGTCTTCTCTTCCTATTACTTTCTCTATCTCTTTGTCTATATGCTTCAATTTATTCTTTTGTAAGCTTTCTCTTACGTTTTTGCTTCTGATGACTGCTGCTTCCCATTATACCTCATAAAAGATGCTAAAAAATCATTGCTTATGAGAAATTTCAGTAGAAGATGATCCAAAAAGTTGATCTTTGTCTCTTCCTATCTAAAACCGCGTGTGTGTCACCTGTAAACAAAATGTAGGGTCCATTGGAATGCATAAAATGGACCACATGGGGCTTTTCTATGGCCTAAAAATCTGATATCTGTTATAATCTAATATCTGATTCATTTGAAAAATATTTAGGATGTTTTGTAACGGTATGATTTTAGTTCTTTGAATCGGATATCCGATTTGTGTACACATAGACCTAAGGGTTAATGGTAGATGGCAGAGGGTTTAAGGGTTAAAGGTTTAGGGTTTAGGGTACATATGGTAGAGGGTTTAAGGGTTAATGGTTTATGGTAGAGGGTTATAAGGGTTTAGGATTTCATGGTTAAGGGTATAGGGGAGAGAGATAGATGGAGTGAGTGTGTGAGAGAGTGACCTGAGAGAGTGGGATAAGGTTGAAGAGGGTGGGAGAGTGGGATAGAGTGGAAGAGAGGGAGGG
>VDFB02127580.1:0-16127 GCA_007258455.2 Sequoia sempervirens
ATTATGTTTCTCCTTAGGATTGAAGGTTGCAAATAAAAGAACCAATAGATTGGCGACTCTACTGGGGAGAACTTAAGATAATATTTGATAGAAGATCATCTAGCTTTAAGAGTCAAGAATTTGCTGAATTTGAACACTTGGTTCAAATGTTGAGAAGTTTTCAGACCTGGAAGTGAGTTTGTTGCAGCAAAATTTCTAAGAATTTTTGTGACTCTTTGTGGGAAAAGAACCAGAAGGAAATTCATCTTTGAAGGAGCTTCATAATGCATGAAGTTCAACCCTCTATGAATAGAGGTAGCGACTCTATCTAAAGAACCTATTGAAGATGTGAAAAGAGTTCTAGATCTACAAAATTTTCAGTCAAGAAGAAAGGTTAGCAGTTGCTCCATGTTTCCAGGTATTCTCATAAATTTAAAGAAATTATTATTATGTATGAAAATAGTTTATGAGAAAGGGAATGATAGTGGTAATTTTTTCATACTTTTGATTTATAATTTGAAGATTCTATGTTGCAATGAAGAAGTATGATTGTTCTTGAAATCTTCCAATTAGAGAGATATTAGATGTAGATGTATTTGATTTATGCATTGTAATATTTTAAGGTCATGAAAAAAGAAAGAAATATGGCAGTGATCAACTGTAGAGTTGATGTTTGAAGTTTGTAAAGGGGTGTAAGAAAATGTATCATTCACTTGTACATCCTTGTGGGGTGCATTATGTAAACATGAAGAGTGTGCAACCCCTGTCATGTCATCAAAGAAGTTTCTATGTGGAAAGATATAGACCATTGAATTTTAATGGTATTCAAGGTTTCCCAAACCCTTTTCCTAAGGAAGTTAGGGAATGCTTGCCAAATTTCAAAGGGAAAATATTAGAATCAACATCTCAACATCTACAATAATTTTTGATTTGATAAGAGATTATGAGATAAGTCATGAAGATGTTGTCATGAAGTTAATTATTCAATATTTGAAGAAAGATGATGCTAGATATTGGTTTTCATATTTTCCAGTGTGTTCTATCTCTTCATGGAATGAGTTTATGGAAGCTTGCACAAAATAGTTTGGAGAAAAAAATAATCCAAATTCAGTGAGACAAAAACTTATGAACATCCAAAAAGAAGAAGATGAGTTAGTCCCAACTTTCAATCTTATATTTTCAAAAACATTAGGTGGCATTCCTGAAAGCATGAGACCAAATGATACAGTATGGACCTGATTTTATACTTTAGTGTAGTTGATGAAGAAATGAGTTATTTGCTAAGAGATAAAGAGCCCACAACATTACATCAGGCGTATCAAATTTCTGTGGATATTGAGAATAATCTAAAATATTCAATGATGAAAGGATACATGGATGCAAGTTTTGGTTATCCTAGCACACCTCATGCAAATGGAATTCATGGATCAGATAATAGAAATGATTGTTAAGATGATGATGCTTCTGTTGTTCTGATTTTTAAACCACTACAACACACAAATCATAGTGAACTCCAAGTTGAACATCAACAAAATTTGAGCAAATTTTATTAGATATATTTTTTTCAAGAATTTTCTAACATGAAGAGGAACAAGGGAGAATCACCCTATGATTTTTCCTCAAAATTTTTAGATGCCTTGTTGGAAGTCCCCAAAAATTTCAGACCTGAGGATTCCACATGCATTGATTTATTCTGTGATATCTTAAAGTTAGGGCTAAGTACCTTGCCAAAGGAGTCAAAGGGTCATATTTTTGATTAGGTACTTGATTGGATAAAGATTATAGAAGGATCCAAGTGTGAATATGCACAAAATATGATGTCTAAAGATCAAGATAACATCTGTACTATTGAGAAAAATTAGAAAACAATGCAAACAAATGAAAAGAGTATATCAAAAAATGAAGATCCATGTTATATGGATGAGGATAGTGATTGTAATAAGCTCACAAGCAACATATATGCAGATTTGTATAATAGTGATGAAGATAAAGATACACTTGCAAGTGTTGTGAATTTCTCATCACAAATTAGTGGTCAAGATATTGAAGATGAAAATCTAAGCATTCACTCTGACAACTATGACCATAATTTATGAAGTGATGAATTTTCTTGTGATGATGATCATGATGAGAGTGAAGTTTCTAATTGTTTTTCTAAGGATTGTGAATTCTCTTATGAGGATGATCTAGAGGTATTTTATTCACATGAATTCAGGGTATGTGGCTAACCACTTTTCATGAAGTCAGGGTATGTGCAAGATCATGTTGGGCCAAAAAGTGGCGATATGATGGGTATGTGTAGGGTATGTGGCTAACGACTTTTTTTTATCCAAAATTGATAAAACAAAAAAGGGTTTTTAAAGGAGATTCTCAACTTTCCACCAATATAAATTATGCTTTACTTTGAATTTAATAAATAATTATTATTCATTTCTATTTGAATTATGACTAAAGTCCTAATTGATAGGCTGATTGAAAAAAATCTATAGTCAAATGGTATCACATTTTTGAATCCCATTTATAGCTACATTCTATGATTCAAGTATACTATAAGAATAAAAAAATGAATTTCATGAATTTTGATCAGTTAAGGTACGTATATACTTGGTAGTTTTTATATTTTTAAAAGTTGCAATAAAAAAATCATAATTAATTATTTACTTGGAAAAAATTAAAAAATATGCATCACATCGGGACATGAGTCCTCTACTTATATCTAAAATCTTATAAAAAAAATATTACCATTTTATTGTGGTTAGGGTGATCAGACACACACTTCTTATTTTTTCCCTGAAATTTAAGTACTACTACATTGAAATTTCAAATTTTCACCAAATAGATATATTTTTTAAAAATAAACCTAGTACTTTAGAAACTACATTCATTTTTCTACAGATTCTATTCTTACATATTTTAAAAATAATATAGATAACTTATTCAAATTTTTACGTCAAGTTTCCTAACTCTAATTTTTCGAAATTTTTCACCACTTAAGGGCATGTTTTTTCCATGATGATCCTACACATACTTGTCACTTGTTCACAAGTGAATTAAAAAATCCTATTTGATGCATACCTGGAATATAATTTGGGTTTTCCATCAATGGATCATGTTAATTGTATGAATGATGAAGAATTTGAAGATAAGAATGTGTGTTCAGTATGTTGATCCTGAACACAGTACTAGAAATGATGAAGATAGGGTTTCATTATTGAATGATCAAAATGTACATCATGAAACACACACAAATTTTAAATAAAAATTATTGCCTATTGATAATGTCAAACGGTTTGATGAATTTTCAAATTGTGTTGATATTGCAAAACTTTTTGGTCTGTGTAGAGCAGCCAAATGACACAAAAATGGTGGATCTCATGTTATTGAATGTTAAATTGAGTTCTTTGTTGATGTTCCTTATCTTCATAATATGATTATGGACATGTTTTCATCCAATGAGGAAAGAATTTATGTGAAGGAAAAAAAAGATACTTGTTCAAGTGGTAATGAAAAAATTTCAGATAACGGTGAGTCTTTGGAACATAGGTCAATATGCCTATCAAATAATAGTGCACATGAAAGTGTTTTTGATGATACTATTAATCCTGAAAGAGATGGCATTCAAAGTGATTAAGATATTCATATTGAAATTATGGAGAGTAATAGTGAACATGTTATGAAAAATCAATGTGAAATTTCTAGCTCAGGGTTAAATTCTGAATTATTTGAATCTTTTTTTGAAACATTCCATATGGAATTGCATAGTAGTTTGAAGAATGAATTTGATATCATGTGTTAACCTAAGATGGAAAATAATGTTTATGCATTGGAGGTTGATGTTTTCTCTGAATACCATGATTTGAATGTAGATGAAGGTATTGTGGGTGTTGATGAATCTAATTTTCAGAACCTTGAAAAATGTGATGATCTGATTGGGTTGTGTTGTTCAAATGATAATAAAATGACCTATGGTGCAATTCAGTTAAAGGAGTTTCAAATGTGTGAGCATTCTCTTCTCAACACACAAGAGGATTGCACATTGTTTTTGAGGCATGATATCTTCTTTAAGTATAATCATTATGAGGGGGTAAATACATGTGATAAGACTATGTTTTCATATGGTCTTAATAATTATCCTCATATATGCTACCACTTGCTACAAAATCAAAAAATAAAGGGAATGGAAATGATCTGGTCTATGTGATTTGGTTTCCATGTGACATCAAAGTTAAACAAGGAGCAAGTTCTCACTTGTTCAAAGGTAGCTTGACACTTGTGTTTGCAGAAATGCGGTCACTCATGTTTTTGTGGTGTGATAGAGGTAAATGTGGGTTAAGGGAAATAAATTCCTTCAACATGTTGGGTTTTGACAAAGGAAAAAATGGGTTCTTCTTTTCATTTGGTGGCATGGGGCCATCAAATGTGGTTTTGAAATTTTTAAAAAGACTTTGTTGCCCAATAGTTCTGGCACTTGGTATGCTCTCCTAGAGATTTGGAATCTTGCCATTCCCACAAGGGGCATGCATCCCTAGTTGGAGCCACTAATGGAACCTTCAAAAATTTCAAATTTGAAGCTCTTATTTTGGAAAAAAATGATTTGCACACTTAGAAGTGCCCCTAAAAAATCTTACCTAGAGACCTACTTTTGAAGGTCATAAGTTGGAGCCAAATGATTTTCACATCAAATCCTTTTGTGGTCATATTCATTTGACATATGTGAACATGTATGTTTGATTTCAGCTTCCCATGATGATTTTTGACAGGGTTTTGAAAAGAAAAGTTGGAGGGTTTTGGGACTATTTTGTTGTTTGTGAATTTCTAGCTCTATGAAGTGGTCACCTTTTCGAGTGAATGTTTCAAAACTAGGTGATTGTCATGATGAATGGATTGGTTCCTTGCATTTCCCCCACATTCATATTCTCCCTAGTCTAATTTTAGAGTCTCATGATCAGATTTGATATTTTTACCAAGTCAAAAGCAAATGCAGTTCTACTTTTACATCTGCATTTCTTAAATTATTTGGAGGTCAAATTTGACTCCTAATATCTCATGAAGAATGTGGATTGAATGAAATCCCTCTTGCACACATACTCAATGGAATTAATTGTTTAAATTTTTCCAATGGCAATTTTCCAGGAGGTGATTTGATAATTTTGCAAGGAGGTGACTTGGCATGCCCTAATTGGTTTTCAATAGGTGCAGTTGCAAAAAAATTTAAGTGAACCACTTTGGCATTGAATATCTCACACTTGAGATCTATTTTGCTAAGTTGTTTATTGCACTACATTCTTGGGTCAAATTTCTACATGCCTGTATATTTTCATAGCTCTAGGAGGTTGTTTGACATGTTTTCTAGGGCAATTACAGAGCCTACTTGATTCATTTGGTTCATAGTATAGAATGCATAAAAATGGATTCTAATAGTTGACCACTTCAAATTTAGTTGGGCCACATGTGGACCTGACATGCTTTGCACAATTATGATGTTGCAAGTGTTGCAATATTGCAGTAACTTCAAGTGAATTACTTGGAATAAGGAAGTCATATGGAAGTTTCATGTTTATATTGATGACAACATTGAGGTGTGTTCTTGTCTTGATTCTAGATTTGGTAATGCTGAAGAAGAGTTGGACTGTCATGTAGATGAAGTGGAGACCTTTGCAATGAGATTGAATCTCCTCTATGACGAGCCTTCAAATACATTGGACCTTATGAGATACCATTGGGAGTAAAGACTAATGAGAGTTATGAAACAAATTCACAAGGGCATTGTTTGCTTTTGCCATAGTATGGAGACACATGTACATTTTTCTTTGAAAGAATTGCAAGGAAAATTGTAGGCATTGAAGGTAAATTTCATCAAATATTAAATTTAAAGCAACAAGTAATGCAAATAAAAGTCCAAAATTATTTTTTTATTAATGGGGAGATATAGAGAAAATTAATGTTTAATAGCAACAAATTTGTAAATGGTTTACAAAATAGACAAGTCTAGTCAAGATTTTCCACATTTGAGATTGTACCTAAGCATGTATTGGTAGGATATTTTATGAGATAATCAGTGAGCTTTGATTATCTTTAGCAATCATTATCTGGTTGTATCTTGAGAAACCATCCATCAAGGAGAGCATTTTGTGTCACGTTGTCATGTACATAATCATGTCAATGTTGGGCAATGGGAAATCATCTTTTCGACATGCTTTTTTTAAGTCCCTAAAATCTATGCAGATTATGATGCCCCCATCGAGTTTGAAATAGGAACCAGGTTTGACACCCATTCTGGATAGTTGATTGGTCAAATGAATCCTACGTCTAGTAGCTTCTTTAGTTCCATTTTGACTAGTAGGGCAATTTGAGGGTGTATTTTCTTGGGTTTTTCTCAGACAGTCTTTGCTTCAGGGTACACAACTAGATGATGAACTACAATCTCTAGATCAAGCCCAGGCATATCTGCATAGCTCCATGCAAAGTTAGCATGTCTTTATTTTAAGAAGATTGCTAGGAGCTCTTGCTCCTCTGATAGTAATGAATCCACATAGAATGTGATGTGCGGGGTCTCCTATATTCCTAGATTAACTGGATTTCATATTTTGGCTAGGACTGCTAATTTTTCCTAATGAAGAGCTCTGAAAGGAAGATTGAATCCCCCATATTTAGGTACCTTAGAGAGGTTTTCACCATTGGATGCATCCTTTTGTTTTACTCTTTTTGGGTCGAAGAGTGATATAGTGTGGTTTTCACTCAAGGACCTTGATATTATTCTTAATTTCTCACTTTTGTAACTCATAGATTCAATCATTTCCCCATAATAGGCCTGTGTATCTAGCTCAGTGATGAATCCTGCTTTGTGATCGCCACATAGAATATTATCTGGCAATCCCATGAATTATGAGAGTGCCTTTTCATTTTTGAATGTGTCAAGAATTGGCAGTCCTTGTTGGTCATAATCGATGAGTTGTGGGTAGAATAGATGAATTTCATGGTTTTGGTTTTTAGACTCATAAGATACAGTGCTAATTATGAGAAGGGTGGTAACCTCACAGAACATGGGTACATTGGTTATGGGATCCTCATCATCACTACTACTACAGAAATTAGTTATGTCAAAAGTGATTATCTATGATGCAGGTAGTGGATACAAGTAAGCAAAGTTTAGTTGGTGTTGGTTCATGGGGAGTCTTGACTACTTTAACTGGGGGACCTATCCATGTATAGTCATACTCGAAGGGGTACATCTGAGGCCAATATTTCTCATTTTTGTCTCAGGAATGAGGGCTATTATAATCCCATTGTTGTTTTTCCCTAGTTTTTGGTTTCTATCATAGCCCATTGCGAGCATCATTTGCAAACCTTTACTTCTATCATCTATTGGTAGATTAGTTGCTGGTCTATTATCTTGGTATAGGAGATGAGATGGTTCCTCCTCTATGAATTCTTTATCAAGATCCCCCCAACTTCTAAAGTTGGGATATTCAGGGGATGTTTGGGAAGTGGAGGCTTGATTTGATTGTGGACATCCTTGTGATCTAGGAGATTGTGGTAACTCTCCTACCACAAATGAATTTTTGGGAATCATATAGTTTCCCCAACTATTATCCTAGATGATGACTTTCATATTAGAGATGGTGGGGATGGTGGGAATGGTGTGTGTCTCTGTCGCAGAAGTGGAGGCGAGAGTGGTTGGAACAATATATGGTATTGATGGGCCTTCATTGTTTTTAGGTACTTGAGGTATTTTTGTAGTATTTTTCCTCAAGGATTTTGTAGTAGGAGAATGGTTCAGGATCTCCATGGATGGTGACCTCTTGTCCTTCATATGTGAATTTTACACATTGATGGAAGGTTGATATTATTGCTTGCATTGCATGGATCCATGGACATCCTAGGAGAATGTTATATGACAAGTCGAGACTAGGACCTAATAGGTGGTTTCCATGATAGCTGGCCCTACTTGAATAGGGATTTGGATTATGGCTTGGGACACTCTTTCTTGATCATCATATGCTCTAATTGTAATACCTTTTCCTTTGTTGATGGAATCCTCTGAGATTTTTAGTTTCTTAATGAGCTTGAGGGAACAAATATTCAAGCCTGTACCTCCATCTACCAAGACTCACTTGAATTTATTTTTCTGCACTAGGAACTCTAAATGGAGTGCATGGTTATGAGATGGTTGAATGGGAAAATATTGGTTAGAGAATGTAAGGAGATTTAGGGTAATTATTTTTTTGACCATAGGTTGGAATTGTTCTGCATCAAGATATGTGAGGACAGTGGATGAAGCCAATGCTTCCTCAAGGATTTTCTTGTGGGAAGATGATATTTTTAATAACTCTATGATGGAGATTTGTGTTGGGGTTCTTTTTAGTTGATCAAGGACATTGTAACCATTGGGAATAGGTCTGGGGTTGGGTGTGGGTGCTCTGTTTGGCTGAGATGACCCTGCAATGGTAAATTTTCCACCTCTTGTGGTGACTCCACAATTGATATGGGCTCCTTTGATGGTGATGGTAGCACAGTAGTCATCTAGGGATTTAACGACATGGTCATACACATGATTGATTTTTTTGAAGGTGCCTTTCCCCTTATCAATGTTATTTTTCCCTTTATTGTTATGGTTACACATCAGATTTGTGTATATTTTGAGATTCTGATTCCCTATTGGGTGTTCCACATTTATGATTCTTTAATAAATGAGGTCTTGGACTAGGATTTTTAACCTCATGCAACTGTTAGTGGTGTGCCCTTTGATTTTACTAAAGTCACTGAGCTGATTTTTGTTGTACCAAGGGGGCTTAACATCTAGTTTCTAGTAATTCTCATAGGTCAGAGCCTTGATGAGGTTTTCATTTATCAGTTTCTTCATGATGAATTTGAGTGGTTCCCCAAGGGTCGTGTACTTCCACTTGGTGAACTTCTTGTTTCGTTGGGGTGGTCCCCTTTGATTTTTGACATTATTGATCGCTTGATTTTTTGGTTGTTATGTTGTGTTCATTGGATGGTTGTTTTGATGATGGTTTTGGATTTTTTGTTGTGGTGCAGGTGTGTTTTGCCGAGGGGAACTGAGGACAACTTTGGCATCAATGACACCATCATTGGTAACATTTTTGTTTCTTGCCCATGTGTGAGGTTTTTCATTATAGCTTGTAGATGGGTGATTGTTTTATTGTTTGGGATATGAAGTTGATCCTCTAGGTTGTGTCATAAAGGTTTGTTCGATGTTGAGCACATTGGAAATCAACTGATCGTATGTGGTAATCCCTTCAACTTTGAGATGGAAAGCTAAGAGGCTATCAAGGTTGGATATGATAGTGCAAACTTGTTGTTCCTTGGGCATGACCCATTTGCTTCGATTGGCCTTGGATCGCCATCGTGTAGGAATGAAGCAAATGATTCAGTCTTCTCTTGTTTTAGAGTTGAGAGTTCCTCTAGACTTACATCCATAGTGATATTGCATGCCTAGTTTTTGATGAATGTGTCTATGATTTATTTGAATTTCTTGATGCCTGTAGGTAGGTGAGAGAACCATTCCATGGCATGGCCAACCAAACTCCTAGGAAATAGTCACATCAGATAGGTATCGTCATATGCAAATTCCATGCAATGAACTTGGAATTCCCTAATGTGATCTTCAATTTTTCCTATCCCATGGTACTTGTCAAACTTGGGGATCTCAAATCCCTTTGGGAATGGTTTCATCACAAGGCTTATGTCAAATGGATAAGGACACAAGTTGCTTGATGTTTTCATGGTTCGTCCTGATTGAAGATCAAGCACTTGTTGTGAGGGTAATTTGATTTGTGTTGCGACATCATTTTATGGATCAGGGGGTGGGATGAAAGTGTTCTGAGGTGGTTTTCTTGTTGATGGGATGGGTGGTACTTGCATATTCTACTGAGCCATGTATGCTTGTACTTGTTGTTGTATCAACAATGCTTGTTGTTGGTCTTGTTGTTGTTGTTGTACCAAGATTTCCTATTGTTGAGCCTGTTATTGAGCTGCTAATTGGGATACTTCCTATTGTTCTTGATATTGTTTCAATTCTTTCTGATGTGCCTAATATATTGCTAATTGTTGTTGTGCAAGATACTACACTTGTGCTTGTGCTTTTTGTGCTTGATATTGGGCTTGAGATTGAGTGTGTACTTGAGCTCGTGCCTAAGCTTGAGCCTGAGTTTAAACTTGAGCTTGAGCTTGAGCTTGTGCTTGTGTGGCTCGAGCTTGAGCTTGTGCTTGAGCCTGAGCTTGAGCTTGCGATTCTATGGCTTGTTGTTGTTGTTGCAATAAGATTTGGGCTTGGGTAGTGTGTTGTGCTTGTAATGCAGCTTGGGAAGCTTGAGTAGCTTGCATAGCTTAAGCAACTTGCTAGGTAGCTAGTTGTGTAGCTTGTTGAGTAGCTAGTTGTGTGTATTTTTGTTTTTGTACTTGTAGAAGTTCCTTTTGATAAGCAAATTGTTGAGCAGCTTGCAACACAATACTATATTGGCTTGATATATTTGAGCCTTCTAGTTGTGGTGGCAGAGGCGGATTTGGAATGGTGCTTCTTGTGGTGATGAGAGGCACTGTCATGTTGATGATTGGGTTTTGAGTGGTAGATGGTGCAATCAATGTGGTTGGTCCTTGAGAGACCATGTTTTAAGATGTTAGGGGGTGGTTGATGATGTGATGGTGGTGGTTTGTGTTATCGGGGTAGCTGCCATCTATTGTTGCGATGTCGATGACAAGTTTTAAGAGTTTGGCATGATGCTTTGATTGATACTTGGTAAAGGGGGAAGCCCTAAGCCAAGAAGTGGTGAAAATGTGAGGGATGTGATCTCTCTAGGAAATGGTGTAGTGTCAAAAATTCCCCCTGGTTCGAACATGTCACCTTCTCCTCGTGAGGTTATGGGGAGAGAGGTTTGGGGTGTTGTGAAAAATGATGATGATGATGGGTCATTTTGATCATGAAAAGTGAGAGGGACATATGGATGTGATGTATTTTGGGGTACGGTTTGTCCCAAGATGGTGTTTGCATCCAAATCCTAATTGTTGACAAGGGGGTGTATTTGTAGGGCATTGAGAAATGCACTTCCCTTGTTAACAATAGGTTGAGTTGGAGCAATGGACGATGTGATTTGTGAGATTTTTTCAGTGATACTTTGGGATGGAGGTGTAGATGAGATGGGGAGGGCGGATGAAATTGGAGGCATGACCTCTAAGGATAGTTCCACTATAGAGCTCACATCGAAATCAGAAGGTAGTTTAGCACCTTGCTTTGCTAATTCAAGGATGTATAGTGAAGGGTTGAGTCTCATCATGATATTGATAATCTTATGGTTCTCTATATTTTGAATCATTTCAGTGATGTCCTCATGTGACATTCTAAAGGGATTATTGGTAATATCCTCTACTTCATCTTGAGGGTTTTGTGATGATGAAGGAAATTTGATTAGAGGATTACTTGATTGAATGGGATTTATTTCAGAATTTGTTTGACTTAGGTCACTTGTAGTGGATGTTTCTATGTTGGCTTCCATGTTCCTCTTGTGTTGAGATCTAGTTTGCACCATAAAATAGAGATCAATTTTCAAGAATATGGGAGATGAATCTCTAATTCATTGGATTGATCTAATCTTAGGCATAGAAAGAGAAAATTTAGGATGTTTTCTAGGATCAAAGGTGATATTATGGGCAAAGATGTAAAAGATGGATGATGTGGAAGTTTGAAATTTTGAGAAATCTTGAGGGGATGCTAGACTTTTTAGGACTTTTTGGATTTGTTTTGGATTTTGAATTGGCCTTGATTTTATTTTTGGTTTGCTTTGTTCCTGGATTTATGAACAAATAGACCCTAAGATGTTGGATGATTATATAAGGGGTAGATTTTCTCAAAGGATGATAATTTGAATATGTGTAGGGAGAAGGATGTATCTACCCACATCTATTCAAACAAGATGATAATTTAACCAAGCATATGAAGAAGGATGTGTCTACATATACCTAGCTAAACAAGATGGTTTAATAATTTGACTAAGCATATGCAAAAGGATGCATTTACACATACCTAGCCAAAGATGATTTGATGCTTTTGATTCAAAGATTTCAAGGATTTTGCTTCAAGCATTTGATGATTTTGATTTTTTTCCAAAAAGCCTAGCAAGGAGGATAATTTCAAGATTTTTCAAAAGATGATGGTGAGGTAATTTTGGTTTGATGTTTAAGGATGGATGAAAAGGACTGATTTTGATCCTAGAATGCACCTAAAAGGACACTTGTTTATTAGTCCTCGGTATTGAAGAACATACAATACTTGTAACGACCTCTTAACCAAGAAGTGGTTCAAACTGAGCATGCATTTTTGCATTATTCAAAGGAATGATTCTATAGAACCTTGTGAATTTTTTTCATATTTTTATTTGTTTCTTTTGATTGCACCTCCTAATGTATTTCTTGATGACCTTTCAAGTGTGATTCCTAAATTTTGAACTTTTTCTCAAGGACTCTTGCTTTGGGATTTTGACTTTCTTGGAAATCATGAGGAACTAACACGTGTGGGAGCCAATTTTGTTATCTTTTCTTAATGATTTTGTTTTATCACAAACACACTCTTTGTTTTTCAAACTATATGTTCAATGTCTTAACTTCTTCTCATTCTACAAGGTATGTTATGTGGAATTTTGAGGAAATCGAGACAAGGGTTACCTATTGTTAACTTTAGTAAGAAAATTGAGATATAATCCAAGTTTTTAGAAACCTCTAAGGATAAAATGCCAAGGGAAAGAAATAAAACATGAATTTGGTCAATTATACTTGCTTCCTAAAGGGTTTGAAGTTTCGATGGCAATGTTAAATGTTTGTTTCCAAATGTTTTCGAATAAGAAAAGTGTTTTGTAACCAAGAACAAGCACAATCCTATGGATATGAAAGACTATATTTGTTGAGTCCCCACTTGGACAAGTCCATCTATGCTTATTTTTAGTGAATGGTTAGATGCTTGACCCCACTGGCTCCCCTCCACGACACTCACCTTTCGAGGTAGCCAAGCATCAATACCCATGAAACTCCCATGGCATACTTTACATTTCTATTAAAAATCGTAAAATTATGATACATGATCAAATTCAATGAATGATTGCATCTCCGTGATTTTTAGATCCATCAGGAGCTGATAAGTTTCAAGTGTGGTTAGACTTCTTACAGACCATTCATCAACCCACTCTATTGACTTTCAAGCATTCCATGCTTGAAGTGTGCATGCAAAACAAAAGTATGCCATCTTCCACGTATGGATAGTCCATGTACCTACATTGGAGCTTCTAAAATATTGCATCTCACCCAATCATATTAGTGTACAAAAATCCTCATATTTAAAAATGTTAGTATCATCTAGGGTGATCCCATAAAGTTGGTTTACAATTTCTGGGAGATTTTTATTTTTGTTGAAATCAAATATTTTTAGAAAATATAATGATTTAAGCCTTAAAAATTTCCATTTAAAGCATTCTGATTGAAGAGGGTTTGATCAAACTGACTCTAGATCAAACCCCTTTGATAGAACCTCACTAGTTTTAAACCATACCTATAACATGTCCTTTACACTCATCAAAATGTTGGATAAAAAACCACTTTTGATTTACCTTTTGGGGATCAAATGAATTATTTAAATTTTTTTTTTCTAAGTATGTAGTCTTATTATAAGCTTCCAAAAGTATAATTTTATATAAATTTAATTTTATTATTATATTTCTTTTTATTTCAGAATGGTTTTTCACCAAAATCAAGCTCCTATTCGCATACGGAAAAATAAGATTGTAATTTTTTTCTTTGAAAAATATGATGTACCCGAGTATTGAAGTCCTTGATCCAAAAGAAATAAATAAATTTAATTTAGACAGCAAAAAAAAAAAAAAGTTGGTGTTATATGGTCCACCTATGTCTGAATTGTAATTGGTTTGACTTTGAAACCTGATTATGAAAAATATTCAATAAAACACTATGAAATCAATTGGAAGCATAGATATCATAGTTACAAATCTAAATTTTAAAAAATTGGGATTTTCTCCTTCATGGAAAAGTGTTGTGTTATATGGTGAGCATCACTCCTTAAAAATGGTGTTTATTGAAAAAAACTAGTTTTCGAAGGAGATGGAAAATGAAGTGAAATTTGATTGCAAAATTTTTGAAAAAATATATTTAGAATCTATAGACAAAATGTCACAAATAATTGGTTTTCATCATCTTCAAATTCCTCATGGTTTAGCCGCTATAGGTGCCCGAAAGTGAAGATTTAATTAGAAAAAATCAATTTAGTGTCTAGTTTGGCCAAAAACTGTAAACCAGTATTGTGGGGTCACCCTCTACTAAATGAAAAAATATATGAACTAAAGAATTACCTTGACTACCTAGACCCATTGCATGATTGCACCACTAGAAAATTTATCTCACATCTATCAACTTTACAATGTCTTCTTACTTTAACTCTTATCATGCTAGGGCTCTTTTGATACATGCACCTGCTCCATCATGCTCCCCCTTTCCATGCCCATCCTTTGAGAAGTTCCACATATGTTGAACACCACTAATCCTATACATCCTACTCAACTAGTAAAACATTCTAGTGTTCCTGAATTGTGATGTACAGTTATCTGACCATATGATATGTTGACTAAATGATATGCCCCTGCTAGCCAAGTTAGCATAGAAAATTTGAAAGCAACCTTATACAAAGTCAGTAGAATGTGTGTAATCATTACTGACGTAAAAGTGATACTCCCCCAATACTTTCCTTTTATCCTATGTACTATCATTTTCATGAATGAATGCTATATGTACAAATATAGCAACTTGCACAGAGTTGTAGTATTGTGATTGTACCTCATTTTGTGGCTATAGTGTGTAGTTCTCCATGAAGTTGACAACTGAAACAATGTTGTGAAGTGGAAATGTTTCCTTGCATAACTTGAGCTATGAGTCCAACCATTGAGCTCTGTGTGTATGCCTTGCATACTCATACACAACCTAATCATGGAAAATGCCCATAAACTGATATACTGGAATCTTATCATTGACCAATTCACACTTCTTTGCTTCTTTCCCATCTTTTATACTATAGGCCACTGTCTTGTATTTTCCAAATTCAACAATTTTGTCTCCAATTGTGTGTGCACTAGCCATGTGTTGGAAAATTGGAAAATGTTGCATGCCACCACAATGATCACATGTGCCATCCAAACATGGCTTGTAAAAAATTTGACCATCCTCTTTTTCACTTAAAATGGAAGATAAGAATTCCCTTAAGGATTTAGGTGGAGGCCTTATGTTACATTCCTGCAAAACATTGTCAGTATGCATATCTATACATATACATTGATAAAAATCGTTATGGTTAGAAAAATCAATATGTATTGTACAACAATAAGTAGTGCATGTGTGATTTATTTTGACATAAAAAGGCTTTAGCATTTCAAAATACCTTTGTAAAATTTTAATTTCAACAAACTTTTGTACAAAATCAACAAAAAATTGGGTTTAAGTGGTATCGAAATAATGCTTTGGATGTGGCTCATAGATTTTACTACCAATTCTCCTTCTTACAACATCTCTTTGATTAGGAGAGGTCCTTGTGTTATCCTTCCAATAATCTACTATTAAAGATGTCAAGTCTTGAGCAATTATTTTATCTTTTTGTGGCACTCTACCTAAGAATACCCATAACTCATTGCTATTTGGATCCTCAATGCTTCCTTCCTTGCCTCTCATTGGGGTGATACTGTACTTCAAAAGGGTACTTACATCTTTGTAAAGTTCACCTTGTTCCATGTTTGACTGCTTAATAGTGTTGTCATCACATGTCTTGTGGCACAACTATCCTTTGTGCATGAGGTAGAACCCACGTTCTCGTATGCACTCATCAAGTTCTTTACAATGGAATTTTCACTTGAGTCATTCAAAACTCTCAGCCCAAGAGCCTTCATGGTGGGCCTAAATTTGAGTTGCCTCATCATTTCAACAAATAGTTGGCATCTTCCACCCTCACTTAGCTTCTCAAAAATAAAACTCCATATCCTTTGTGCAGCTCTTTGACATGTACGTTTTGACATCTTATCAGGCATCCATTTCAAAACATTGGAATCAATATCAATCAAAAATCTAGTTTTTCTATGCAAAATATA
>VDFB02127581.1:0-45653 GCA_007258455.2 Sequoia sempervirens
TATTATTTTTATCCAATTTCTAATTTTCAAGTCATGATAGTTGATGGGAAATGACTACCTTGTAGTGGTAATTTCCATCATATAAAAATATCAATGATAAATTATCAAATATATTCATAAAAAAAAATTATCCTTATTAGTGGAGTGGATTTAGTTTTGGGTGTGCAATGGCTTAAGCAATTAGGAACAATATCTTTCAATTTCCAAGACTTATCCATGGCTTTTAGGATACATGGGAAAAAGTATAAACTTTTGGGAATAAAATCACCACCAAATAAAACCATTATCTCCCAGAGGATAGAGAAATTACTCAAAAAAGGTTCTTATAATATAGGGGCACAATTAAATTTTATATAAGCACAAGATATGATAACTCAAGATCAACCAAAAATTCAAGAGATTATTCAACACCACCAACAAGTATTTCAAGAACCCAAGGTTGTAGGTCTCTAATTGGAAATCATAATCATGACATTAAATTAATACCACGAAGCATTGTTCATCCCAAAAAAAAACTATATTACTCTCCTATGATTAATCTTAATAAAAAGGATGATCCATGGAGAATGTTCTCACATTACAAGAAGCTAAATAAAATCACTCATAGAGATAAGTTTCATTTTCTTATTGTTAATGATTAAAAAGAAAATAAAATCAATGCAAAATAATCCAAATGTGTCTTTAGGGTGAAACAAGTAGAATACCCAAGACATTTGGTGTCACTCAAAGGTTTTAAGATGGACCCTAATAAGAGAGATTATTTTTGGGTTTAACAAGATACTATAGAAGATTTGTTCATACCTATCATTCTATAAAGAAAATTTTCTTTTGGAAAGGTATTAAAGTGAATATCCAAAAAAAATTGGTAGAATGTTTGATATGCCAAAAAATAATAGGGAAATAATAAATACTTTAGGCCTCAAGTACAAATATTAGGCATTCCAATGCAACATTGGGAAAAACTATTAATGAACTTCATTATGGGGCTGCTAAAGATAAATAATATTGATGTAATATGGCTTGTTGTGGATAGAATAATTAAGCATGCATATTTTTTTGGACTCTCATCTACTTTCCACTAATATTATGGAAAAATTATTCATACAAAAAATCCATGGAATTTCCAAAATCAGATTGGAAAATAGAGCCACCTCAAAATTTCTAATCAAGTGGAAGAATTTTCCAATTGAAGATGCAACATGGAGTGATGAACAATTCATACAAAATATTTTAGAGTTGCTAAGCATTGAGGGAAATATTTTTTTGAAGAGGAAGGGAATGTTATTAGCCTAATATGATATATACTTAAGTATATATTATATATTCCTAAGGATAAGCATTTGTGGCATGCTTAGCCCTAACATAAATATTAGTTAATACAGTAATACCTATTAATTAGGATGAAGGGGTATGTCCCTATGTAGTTTAGACTACAACTAAGGAAGAAAACTCTCTCCCATATCATCATATCATGCAATATTGAATTCAAATGTTATTATCTAATTATTGGAGGTCAATCCCTCGAAGTGGTATGCTATATTTATGATTTTTATAAATATTTCCAAGAAATATCATAACAACTCATCCCTCTCTCTCCTCCTCCCTCTTCTTATACCTCTATATCTCTATTTTCCTCTCTATCTCTCTCCCCTATCTCTATCTCTCCCTCTCTTTATCTCTATCTTATTATTTGTCCCTCTCTCTAGTTCTCTTTATTTATCACTTTCTATCTCTATATTTATCTTTCTATCTCTCCCTCTTTATATATATATATATATATATATCCCTCTCCCTCTCCATATTTATCTATATATCTAGATCTGCCTCTTTATCTCTCTCCCCTATCTCTATTTCCTTAGTGCCTCTCTCTCTATTCCTAGTTCAAAGGTTTTATTTTAGCCATGTTTGGATCCTAGTTCCTATTGAGGAGGCAGGGGGTTTCCCCCCTACATCTATTTTTAAAAGGAGAAATATGGAGAGACGAAGATAGGGGAAGAGACATAGACATGAAATTAAAGATATACGTATAGGGTTTTAGGAAGAGGGGGAGGGATATATATGTATACTCTTTATCTCTCTCTCCTCTCCCTCTCTTTCTCTCTTTCTCTCCCTGTCCCTCTCCATATTCATCTATATCTCTATCTTCCTCTTTATATCTCTCCCCTATCTCTATTTCCCTACCTCTCTCTCTTCCTAGTTCAAAGGTTTTGTTTTAGTCATGTTTGGATCCTAGTTTCTGGTGAGGAGGCGAGGGGTTTCCCCCCTAATTCTATTGTTAAAAGGATAAATATGGAGAGATGAAGATAGGGGAAGAGACATAGAAATGAAAATAAATATATAGGTACAGGGGTTTAGGAAGAGGGAGAGGGAGAGAGAGGGAAACAGGGATGGATAGAGGGGAGATATTTGGCAATAGAGATGAAGATAGGAGCATAGAGGTGGAGATGAAGATAGAGGGAGAGAGGGAGAGAGGGAGAAGGAGAGAAATCAATAGAGATACAAAGAAAGGTAGAGGGAGAGATAAATATAGAGAGAGATAGGGAGGTAGTAATAGAGAGGAGAGATAGAGTGTTGGTAATGGAGCCTCTAATTAAAGAAGCCGGATGAAGCATGGAACCTAGTTTCTGATGGGGTGGAGGGAAGCCACCACGAAACACGGGGGGGGGAGGGGGAGATAGTAGATGGAGCCTTTAGTGGGAAACCAAGGGAATGAAGAGATGGAAATGAAATGGAACAAGGAAACGGTGGAAAATCTTCACCAATTGGCGAATTCTAGGAATTATCCAAGTCGAAATTGGTGAATTTATCACACCCAACAAGGTGTCCAAATTGCCCAAATTTTATGAACTATAGGTCCAATGCATGTCCATTCACAATGAGTTTTTTTATGAGGCATATTTACAAAAAATTCAATACTTCCAAACTACACGTTTCAATTGGACCGACTAATATTTTCTCCTGGAATCCTGAAAGCATTTAATAAAACACCTACATATTCACCAATACTATTAAAATAACATTGTATCAGACCCATTTCTCCAATTAAAATTTACAAATAGTTGCTTGTGAAGACCCATTTCGCCAATTAAAATTTATAAAAAGTTGCTCATGAGGACCTATTTTGCCAATAACATTAAAAAATAATTACATTTGAGGACACATTTCGCTTTGAAAATTACAATGTATTATTGTATAAGCACACAAGATTCACAAATTTTTTAATATACCATTTAAAAATCCCGTGGAATTCGCCAAATATGGAATCATGGATTAATATAAATACAATTGAAAGTGTCATTTATTCTTACACATTTTGTTCGGTTATGAGGTTCTACTTCTGCATTCGAAAGTCAATGAAAGCTGAAAACGTAGACTTAAAGGTGAGTGATCATTTCTTCATAGTGTTATTAGTTATAATAATAAGTTTCTTTCTTTTCCATTCTTGCTTCAAAAAAGTGAACCTTAGAACCCACTCAAGTTTTCAAGTTTTGATCCAGACTCCATCAGCGAACCATCAACCAAGTCAAGGAATCGAAGTTGGTGAAAAATTTAGAACTCGCAACAAGGTTATAAAACTCGAGGACTAGCTTAAGGTTAGAAAAGCCAAAAATTATATTGTATCTATGGTATTGAATTTGATATGTGATTCCGCCAAAAGATCATTTTTTAAAGAACAACACTTACTCCACTACTTATAAATTCCTATTTCATTTCCATTCAATAATATTTGATAAATAACTGAAAGGAATATTATTAATCTATTCCTTGAATAGAAGCTAACAGTTCAACATCCATAACTTAAGTTATAAGCTAATAGAAGCTAACAGTTCAACATAAATAACTTATAAAGGCATCCACCCAACTTAAACAATAAAAGCTTAAACTACCAAATCACCTAAATTATACCGAGAAATCCTTACGCATCCATCACCATAAAATCTTTATTCGCAGATAAATATTCCACAACAATGAAACTATCCAAAAAATCTATCATTCCAATAATAGGCAATCCACTAGCAAATATAGAGTTTTTTTTGTCTTGATAGTGGTTTCTTGAAGACAACCGTTTTAGAAATTAAAATAAAAAGTATTTGAAGTATCAAGAGAGCCAAATTAGAGAAAATAACATAAAAACTAAAAACTAAACAACAGTCCCACTCCTAGCACCGACTCCTTCGCTTTCAATTATTTATGCCTCCTCCTTTAGTAACGCCTCCTGTGCCTTTACTGTTTTCCTGTATTCCAGATACTTTGTGACAATTGTGGTGATTTTTTTGCTTCCTAGAGTTGTAGTAATCTGTAACCTGGTTCTCCATTTGCCCAAAGCATTTTCAGACTCAACCTATTACTCCAAGATCTTTTTTCTCTTTCTCCAAGATGAGAGTCTTCAAGTGGGATCTCCATTCCACTCAAGCTCGGTGACTCCCATGTCACTGTGAGGCAAGATCAGCTATTTCTTTCTTAAATATCTCTCTAAACTGTGAGAGATCTCTCTTATATATCTATAATGTTTTCATCAAACTCATCGGGCACTTCCACTCCCATTTCATAATGAAATGAACTAGGAAGGGTCTAGCTCCTTAGGATTATTCACAATTTTCTCACCAATTAATTTCTTTGGATCCATAGAGTTCAATTCTTTCATTTCCTGAGAGAGCACATAGAGACTAGTTTGATCTTTTCTGAGCTTCTAAAGTTCTATTACTAACTCCTTCCTCTTGTTAACAACTCGAGTGTAAAAGAGAACAAATTTATTTAGAAAGAAGATAGCCTCTTGAGATATTTTATCGATCCCCTCACAAGCAACTCTAGAATAGCTCAAATTCTTTTAGAACTTGAGGTTTCATCAAATGTAGGAGGAGTGGCCATGGAAGAAATAAAGTTACTCAATGCGAAGACTTGAGATTCTACTTTTATATTTTCTTTCCTATGTTCTTTCACTCTTTTAATCAAGGTATTGACTGAATAATTGGTATGGTACACATCACCTTCCACTGTTGGAGGCCCCATATCAACATGTGTGACTTTTTAGTCCACCTCCATTATTTCATCTTCATTTAAATCCTTCATAGGTTCAATAATTTCAAACATTTGATTTCCATAAGTAGCATCAGTCACCATCCTTGACATTCTCCTAGCTTTCTTAGGTTTTGAAGAGCTTTGAAGTAACTTTGAAACTGTATCCACTCTAACTGTCATTGTAGGAATATGATTTCTCTTCTTCTCCACTATTTTTTTTAACCATCCTGGGGAGGCTACTACCAGACTAGAATCTTCATTTCCACTAATAGTTTCTTTAGGAGTGCTAGGAGTGAAAGGTGGATTATTAGGCGAAGAAGAGGGAAATTTAGATAGAGGAGGAAATATATTATCTTTAGTGATCTGTTTAAAGATAGCTTCCGTGACCAGAACCACAAGTTTTTCTTGATTGGTCTTCTTCTTAGGGGTAGGAGAAAGCACACGGTCTGTTCACAGATGCTCTTCAACTTGATCGCTTTTCCGCCTATCACCATCACCTCCTGACTGATAATTTTCACTAGAGGACCTAACAAAGGGTTTCCCCGATGATACACTTGCGCCAGATGCTTGTGTAGACCCCTGTTCATTCTTCTGTAATGATTTAGGCTCTTAAACAAGACCAACAACTCTGCCACCATTTCCCATCCAACCAAATTCTAGGTTCTTAAGACCGGGTAGGGCACGCACCCTCATATCTAAAATTTCACTTTCGTTACAATCAACCCTAGGGTGGGATTTATCAAGCAATTTTTCATATGCAGGATCCATGATTGTTGAATCCTCAGCTACATTTTTAGGAATGTGAAATGACAGACCGAAAGCATGTATCTGTTTTAGCGTTAGCTTCATATAATCTCTTCTCAAAACTTTGTTCTCATCAACACAATCTTCCCAAAAATCTTCGATAGATGGGTGATGCCGATATAAGCTCCCTCCATAGAGATTTTGCTTCACAAAACCCTTACTGTCAAAATTAGCTCTCATAGACAGATTCTAGAGGTTATATTCCTTGAGAATTCCTTCATCTCCCCTGGCCATCTGGTTTTTTTTGCACACAAAAGAAGGGGTCTCCAATGGGAAGACATACCCTCATTTCCCCATGTTCGTATACTTAATATTAACCATGGCCATTTGTCAACAAACTTCCAAAAATATCAGTAAATCTTCAAGATATCCAGGTAATTTAAATGGGGCTTTCTCAAAATGCCCTATTCTCATATAGGAAAACTTATCAAATTGGATATAAAAAACTCCCAAATTTTGATACAAGAGAAATCGATTCAGGGGAAAGGCGCATTTCTGGATTTCCATCTAGCTTTCTCACAACCTCCATTAAAAATGCATCATTAACACGAAAAAAATCACCCATTCCAAATTGTTTAGTGAACTAAGGAAAGCGTTTATACATAGGCATATCAGAAGTTGGGGTTCCTTGTGGCTCCAACCCAGGACAAAAGGACCTCTAACTACCTACAATGTACATTAGGCAAGAACACATACAAAAAGTAGCAGTCTTCTGGAAATTAATTAATTGCTCATTCAAATGGAAGCAAATAACTTCAACCCAGTCAATGAAAATGTTCTCATCATAGACTATCAAGATAAATCGACACATCCAATCCTTAAATAACTCAACTTGTGCATTCCCAATAACGTGGTGCAATAAAGCAATAGCATCTACAATTTCTCCCTTAAAATGCACTCTTTTGAGTTTACTCGGCAGTTGCGACTTACCCTTCATTTTAGACTTCAACTAGGTTTTGGCCATGGATTTCTTACACCAGTCCTTATTCGCTTTGAAAAAATTACCTGCCACTGCAATAGACATGTCTTCTATAGGTTCCCTTTCTAGAATCCCCAGCGTGTGGGAAATAGCTTCAGGAGAAATTTCTGCAATTACAGTTCTATTCATGGCTTTAATTTCCTGTGTCTACATAATGTTCCTTCTCACACATGCACTTATCAAGTCCATACTTAACACAACTTCTGGAAACCCTCCAGCATGAGCTAGCCTGCTTTCTAAGAGTTTTATATCCAGCTCAAACTTGTCGTCCCTCTCCAGACACGCCCAAAATTCATCTAACTTAAAAGGTTTGAGCATCGTATCCCTTACGCTGACCCAACATTCACTTTGCATGAGCACAAATTCACGGAGAACGAATGTTTGCACATGAGATTCTGAGAAGTACTGGCCTTGGCAAAGAATGAGAATGTAGGCTAAAAGTCTAAGTAAAAAGAATGTTTGCACTTGAAAAGTACTGGCCTTGGAAAAGAACGAGAATGTAGGCTAAATTTCTGAGTAAAACTTTGCCACCCACTTATGCAATTATTTTTTATAGGACATTCTTTAAATGCGGCATTCAATTTCATTCCTCAAAAAGATAGCCTTTAAACTTGTATGCTTTTGGAAATTCCTGAAAAGACAACTCAAGTTTATTATGTACATAGCATTCAATGAGATGTCAGATGACGATGCCTTTGAAAGGAAAGATAAGTCCATAATGTCGCGTGGTCACTGAAACTTGGAACCTTAAAACCAAAGTCTGAAGTTTCGAAACCTTCAACCCACCAACTAAATGAAGAGAGAGAGGGTTGGTTGTACTTGAATGAAGAGAGAGAGGGAGGGAGGAGGGGAGATAGAGAGATAGAAGTATATCAAGTGAAAAAAATAGGTAAAAGAGGGAGAGAGGGAGAGGGAGACTTTATTCTTTTTTTTATGACAGACATAACACAAGCATGTTATAGTGTGCTTGCATTATAACACAAGTACACTATAATGCATTCATGTTTGTATTTATCTTGGGTATTCAACCCTCAAGGTTGGATTTATCTTGGTCATAAAACCCAAAGGGTTTTACTTACATGTCAATACCCAAAGATGTGTTTTCTATAAATTGTTAAAAAGTGATTAATCTCAAGTGTACTCTTTATCAAGTTTGCATGTCTTTAAATGTTGAGTTAAAAAAATACCACAATAACATCAAGCTCTCTCTTATCTTTCTAATAATGTATTCTTTTTATATTTTGAATATGATAAGATTTTGATCTTTAATTTCTTTTGCTAGTGCTAAGTCATTTTTTCCCAAAAGCCTATGTACATAGTATTTTTGGTTCCATTTTCTATTGATTCATCCAAATGAGAAACAAATTACATTTTTTAAATTTTAAACTCTATTATATACACATTCAAATAAAACTTATTTTTGATTAGTTTCCAAAAAAAATAGGGGGAGCATATGCTCAATTTTTGTTTTTCAAGATCTATCCACTTTGAAAATTGATCAGTAAAAAATCATATACTTATTAAAAATTAGAAAAAAAATTGGCATAAACTACATGGTGCTAGCTAACTTTCCACTATAGCAATTTTTAAAACACTAAAAGAAAGTTAATATTTTAGGGTGATCACACTAGATGATGTGTTATATTTTTTGACAAAAATACGAGCACTTTGTGTACTCCCCCTATTTAAATCCCTTAATCTCTATCATTTTCAAAACAAATTAGTAGTTTAGAAAGTAGATTAAAAGCGTTATAACTCTTATTTTTGTCGTATCTTGAAATTTTGAGCGTAACTATCTTCATTTTCTCATCGAAGATCATTTTTTCTTGTTTTCAAAAGAAGAAAAAAGTGGCCACTTAAAACCCCCTTTTTTTCCCTCCATATCCATGCACTTGCCCATGAATACAATAGCTCCTTTGAAAACACGCCAACTAGCACATAAAATATCACAATGTAATGATGTCAAAATAACACCTCTATTGTAAATCATCTATGACTAGCATGATATAGGAGATGACACATAATCACAAATCATTTAATGATCAACATATTTAACAATCACAACTACATTTGGTAATAAAAATGGTGAAGTTGAAATATCAATAAACGGTCATTGCAACACACACAAACACAACCTATGCATCCTAGAATACATAGTTGGTAAAACAATGCCGATAATAGACATATCAAGCCATGCAAAAATGTGGGTATTACACAATTTTCATGCATGCATGACCTTAGACACTCAAATAAATTTATAATAGAAATTGTTAAACCCAAATTAATTTTCAAATATATAAAAAATGTTTTGATTGATTCCAAAAATCAATGTATATATTATGATGAAGGATAAATTCCATTCAATAACATAATCTTTTAAAATGTGTGGAAACAACTTAGCCAAGACCTTATCTTTGTAGAGATAATCTAAACATATAGTAGTGACTTAGATCTAAAATCTCTATTGAGGTGTCAAAAATTACTAGTTAAAAGAAGTAAGAATTTTAAATGCAAGTGATGTGTATTTTTCCTTCCACATATACATCTTTATCTTGACCATCAACTTTATACTACCCTCTAACTAGCTTTAAAATAAGGGCATCCAAGGTATAGGTAGATATGGTAGTGGTGGGGACATGAGACACAAAAGGTTGGATATAGAGGAGAGTAGGAAAGAGAGTGGTAATGCATAGACCTAGCCATAGTAGGAGTTGGAGATGGTATGAAATAACATCTATAAGAGGGTATAGAATAAGATGTGGTACTAGACAAAGAAATAGAAATGCTGCCGATTCATTTAAAACAAATTTCTTTCCTTGTTTCGATGTTTTTGAAGTATAAGAAATGTCTTATTTGAGGCAAGAATCTGGCCGCCCGCCTTTAATAACTAGCAATCGCACCTATGTGTGCAATGGGTAGTGCCGAAAGAGCTTTAATTTGAAAAGAGCAAAGGAAATAGAAATTGGAGGGAAAAAATGTTTGATGGTGGTGTTTTCTATCGTAGAGTATATTTTCTATAAATATATATAAAATTCTACATGCACCAATGACATCGTTGCTTGCTAAGTTATTTATTTCTTCCCCATTAGAGTTATTGGGGCTCTCTAAAAATAGAATCATAGGTATTACAAGAACTTTTTCTGTTGATTTATGTGAAGTGTGATATAACAACTAAAAATGTTAACCAATCTAAATCAGAATTAAAAGATTTTAACAACTTTTTCTCTTTGATTTATGTAATGTGTGATAAAACAGCTAAAAATATTATCCAATCTACATATAATGTGAGATTTGAGCTTGAAACAAGTCCTACAAACCACTATTGAGTCATAAAAAACAAGTTTCAGCGATAAATATTCTTTTGACAACTCGATGGAAACATTCTATTCCCATTTGCAATCATTTTCGTCAATTTGATGACAACTTTTTTTTTCATTTGCATTGGTTTATGTTTTAAATGCAAATATTCAAAATCAGATAATACTTATTTTCTTTAAGGAAAAAATCTAAACTATTTTTTGTCAATTTGATGACAACCTTCTTTTTTCATTTGCATTGTTTTATGTTTTAAATGCAAATATTCAAAATCAAATAAGACTTATTTTCTTTAAGGAAAAAATCTAAATTTGTGTAAGTTTATTTCATTCCATTATTTAACACTTATTATTATTAATTCGACCACATGCAAACTAAAATTTGCAACACATAACACCGCATTCAAAATTATTTAATCAAGCACTTACTTGAATATGATTAATCAATCTACAAAACATGATACATGTTTAATTTTATCAACCTCTTGAATCCCTCCCAATTTCTTATTAACAACTCTTTTAACTATCTAAATTCAATCTTGACGTCTCCCTTGGCACCATAATAGTCCTTGATCAGCTTGTTTATATTGGACAAATGCAGTTTGTGGCTCTTCACTTCCAAAATGAAAGTAAATCTCAACCTTGGCTTCCATCTTGGAAGGTGGTTGTGCAATAGTAAATATGACTATCACCGTCCCTTATAGACATCTATAGGCACAAGAAGGAAGATGATCAAAGATGGCAGTTCAAGAAAGATGGAAAATGTGGCGATGGGGAACTCAAAATAAGTGAAATTTGCAATTAACAATACACATATTTAACTTAAACCGACTTGAAGATAATTGAAAAACTAATGCTAGATACATATAACTCAAAATTAAGGCAAACTGCAATCGACACCTTACAGAAATTTGAATAGCTGCCACACATCTTTAACTTTACTGAAATTTGCAATTTAACAATATACAAATTAAACTTTAAATTTCATATATTTGAAGCCTATTCGACGCAAATATGACTTCAAATATGAGAAATTTGCATTCAACACTACACAAATATAACCTAAAATAAATGAAATTTGCTATCAAAACTGTCAATTTAACCTAAAAAATTTAAATTTAAATTGCAACAACACTTGACATGTACACTTTAAGACAAAAAAAAATTGCAACCTTTAATAGACAACTTTAAATTCAAATAATTAAAATGTGCAATCAACTAAACACAAGTTTAACTTTGAATCAGATTTTTGCAATCGAAACAGTAAAAATTTAACTTCTAATTGCAGAACATTGCAACTGATCCTACACAAATTTAATTTGATGTTAAAAAACATCGAAACCTAATCCACTCACACACCAATAAGCACTCCCCTGTTTGAATTTGTCTCACTTGATTCTAATCCATTCACATAGGAACCTAACAAAGTCAAAAACTCATTCCACAAAGCAAGTAAATTTTGTGATCCTATTCAAATATAATCCAATTGTACTAAAATGCATTCACAAAAAAAATGATAAACATCAACACCTTGAAATCCATTTTTCTATAAAAAAAAACAAGCATCCATATAGTAGGGCATCCCTGGTTAAAAGCAAGGAATAAAACACAGCCATTAGGGACTTGTTGAAAGGAAAAGACACTCATGATCTCATCTTATTGACAGGGGCATGACATCAAATTCCTCAGAAGTACAATAAATAAGGGTTGAGGCCAGGGTCATAGCCTAGGTAAATTTGGTAGAATAGATGCCCCTCAGTCCTTGGCTTTAAACTAAAAGATGTTGATTAATCAAACAGCTTAAGCTACTATTTTTTATGCTAACAAGTTGCAGAAACAAACTAAGATTGTTATATGAATTCCCAACAACAACAAAAATTACAGACAAGTTAAATATTCAAAATAAGAAAAAAAAAACATAACAAATCTATAAATTAGCTACAGAAGTTTGGGTAGTTCTATGTCATCATCTAACAATAGTCCTAACTAGTACTTCCAATTGCTAGAAAACAATTTATTTACAATAGGATCTAAGAATCAATATTCTCAGCGATTTGGCATTACCAGAATCTTTTGGTCCTTACCCAAGTACACAAGATATAATTCCATAAGACAATTACACAAGATATAGTTTATGTTACCAGGTTTTCCAGTAATCCTGGACAAACCCAAACAATTCCAGGTCAGATTCTCATCCCGGTCTAAATCTGGCCCCTAGGCGCACCTTGAGAAAACCCACAGGATTCCAAAAATACAACAGTTTCTAGAAAAAAAAATAAAAATAAAAAAAGAATTTAATTTAAAAAGTGTATTGTTTTTAAGGATTTGAAGCTTGGTTAAAAACATTGACATAACAAAAAGTGGCATGGGCCATGAAGGTCCCAGTGGCCTTAAAGATATTAATTTGAGCTTAGTGGCAAAGGTTTCACCCCTTGATCCCACCCTGTATCATAGGAGGGGAAATTTCCAAGGCACCACCCCAGGACTTTGTAATGGGACTGCCCCTTCGCCCTGCTGAGAGCTGCCACCATCAGATTACACATTGGTTTCAGAAAGCAAAAAATATATATAATGTTTTTCTCTACACCATATGCAAAAGCAGCATTTGAAATCTATTTATTTTTTTCGTTTGCCCATTCAATCCCAATTCTAAATAATATTACGATGATATAAACTATTGATTTATCTTTAATATTTATAATTTAACAATTGGCTTTGAATATCAATTATGAATTGTGTCTCAATTCCATATTTAATTTTGAAATTACTTTTACTATACATATAGTACCTCTTATTATATACATTATGAAACTACATGTGTTCACTAAAGCAGTGTATATTTGAATTACCTTACAAAAATAAACACACCAATGATACAAAATGTGAAAAACAAGCTACATACACACTTAAAAAATACATTCTATGATGTAAAGCCATGAAAAAAAAAACAACAAAATAGAACCACGCAATAATCTCTAAATTGGTCTTAAATCGATTAAACTACTCATTAATACACATAATGGAGCTATCTGAAGCATAATCCACACTCTACACTGTAAAAAGGCCAGCAGCTCTAACACGAATCTAGTAGCTCAAATAATCACATAGCACTTAAATTCACCATAGTCGTAAGGGGGTATTGAGATCTCCCCACCACCTTGTTCGGCTCTAGAGGTTCACTATGAACGGATACATTCAAGCCTGATCATTTCTACACATCTTTGAAAATAAATGCATTCAAGCATAACCCATATTCAGACAACTTTACCAAGAACCAGAAAATCAGTTGGGTTCAATGATCAACACTCACATTATAATTGCCTGACAAGATTACGAATGAGAAGGAAAAATATATTTACCTTGGAAGGTTCAACCTTTTGAGATTGCTTAAACACACAAATAATTCTGTCTGTGACTTGGGACTTGTCCAAATATGTGCCCTTAGCCTCCACAGACATGTACCGGTGGTCACTTCAATGCTGAAAGCACCCTATCAATGGGGTCCGCACCCTCATCTACTTCAATATCGAATTCCTTACACAGATCATCCCAGACAACGCACCCATTTTATCAAAATAAACTGCAATACCAGAGTTTATTCAGGGGATTTTCCCTACTGAAATGCACTGGAATTTCGTAAAAAATATGAATCGTATTGTAACTCTTTTTTTAATGTTTTAGGTTTGGAAATCTGGCGATGGAAATAAGAAGAAAATATCCATATACGGTGACAGACTGTTGACGCTGGTTTTCTCATTGAAGCCAGCAGTTTATATATGTTTCTTTTTGTTTTTGACGACGGTCTCTCAGTTTGCAGAAACGGTGATGATCTATTTGACGAGGAGTTACATTCAAACAGACGCAAGTTCCTTCAGTGGAGTAGCGGTTTAATTTGTTCCTTATTCCTTAACTTCCGTTATGAACAGCAGTGCTAACGAGGAGTTCCAGACCAACAGTGATGAACGCGAGGAATGATTGGATCTACCTGTTTTAAACAATCTACGGCTGAATTTTACCACACTGTCAACCGGGCCCTCTTCGTACTTATAAACCGTTGATTGACAAATTGAGCTTCGAAAGTTCAAATAGGGACACGCCTTCGGCGTAAATATGCCTCTGTGTGATCAGAGTTGAAACATTTGTATGGTTGAGTTCCAGATCTGAAATTTTGGGCAGAATCCTGTGTTTTCTCTGTTTTCTTTCTATCGTTATTAAGTCTGCCTTCCTCTTGCGACACATTCCAGCTCTAAGATGGAACTTTACAATCCTCCCTCAACTAAACTTTCCTTCCAAAGCAATAAGAGGTATCATGTATTTCTGAGTTTCAGGGGACCAGATGTGAGAAAGACTCTGGTCGATCATCTCTTTCAAGCTCTCTCCGCAGCAGGACTGAATGTCTTCTGAGACAGTGACAAACTGGAAAAAGGAGAACTGATTGGATTGAACTTGGAAAGAGCAGTCGAGAGAGCAGTGCCATACGCATTCCTATATTTTCCAAAGGTTACGCAGACTCAACATGGTGTCTGAAGGAGGCCGCTGCCATGTTGAGTTCCCCTGGCTTGATCATTCCTCTGTTTTATATAATGTGGATCCAACTCATGTTAGATATCCTGAAAAAGACTCCAGTCCTTATTACCAGTCATTTCTTAGACATTATAGCCATCCGGATCGATATTCAAGGAAAAAGATTGAGCACTGGAAGCATGCCCTTCTGCAGATCTGTTCTCTCTCAGGCTGGTCCATGGATCTAACTCAAGGGTAAGTAACGAGCTTCACTTTCTGCATGCTTTTCAATATAATAAAAAATCTAAGTTCATGGATTTCGAAAGTTTCTTATCAATTTTATTTCCTCACCTTTCTTTATTTGTTTTCTTTGAAAGGTTCTCGCCCTCCTCGGCGGACCCGCTCTTCTCCTCCGCGGGCTAGCCAAGGGTGTTCCTCTAGAGGAGCTACAGGGAGCGGCGGTGGCGGTTCCGGGTGGCCCTCTGATGACACTCCTGCTTATGGCTTTAGTTGACCAGACTCTGGTAAAAGCTTTCCGCGACTTGCACTTGCAATCTCGCCTCGCAGCGAGAAAGATAAAGATAAAGAAAAAGAAGTTGATGATGGTTGGGGTCCTCCTCATGACGTCACTACAGACCCTGCTGATGTATGGGGAAAGAAAATGGATGACAGAGACCCTCCTAGCTCTACTGGCACTGCTTTGACTGCTTAATGGCCTTTTTTATGTTTGTAATCATGGACTTTTGGGCTATGCCCATGTGACTGGTTGGTTTTTGTTTTTCTGGGTTTTACCCATGTGACTCTCAGGGTGTGCCTTCTTACCACCCACTTTTTTTTGTGAATATGTATTTTAATCTTTGAATTAATATAGATTAGTGCCTATTCATCAAAAAAAAAATTGAGTGTGATAAAGGTTACCAAACACACTAACCCAAAGTGACATCTTCAATATAACCATTATTAGGAAAATAACTTAGATTTGTATACTCAAGAGGGAAATATTTACCTATACCTACACACTCAACTCACACATCAAGCACACTTGAACTATACATATTATTTGAATCAATTCACAATCACTCAATAGAGTATAATGTCATATACAACATATAATCACCTCATCTAAAATAACTCAATATCAATGTACATCATCTAAACATACAAATGTGATAACTAACATTGATCTACAATGCTAACATAAATAGTTCAATCAAATTCATATATATATATATACACACACACACACATAGGTAAAATATAGGATGTCAATTTATCAGTATAATAATCACACCTATAAACTAAATATCTATAGAGATAGCAATGAAATAAAACACTATGATAATTTGGTTATAGAATGCATAACATATGCATCTCAAAATATACAACATAATCTAGATACATCAACAACATATGTGTATAAGTCTCTCACACCTTCAATGGACACAACACATAACAACATACATCAAGTCCTCACAAGGATCTTGTCACCATGCCATACACATCCCAATGTAGGCAATACACCAACAATTTCCATGTAGAGAAACACAATCTCTAAACATACGGGTAGAATAAACATATGATATAAAATTAATACAATAACTCATGTGAAAACACACCAACTAACACATAAAATATCACAACAGGATATCAAAATAACACCTCTACTATAAATCATCTATGACTAGCATGATATAGGAGAAAAGACACATCATCACCAATCATTTAATGTTCAACAGATTTAACAATCACAATTATATTTGTTAATAAAAATGGTGAAGCTGAAACATCGATAAGCACTCATTACAACATAAAAAATGCACAATTTATACATCCCAACATGAATAGTTGATAAAATAATATTGATAATAGACATTTCAAGACATGCAAACGTGTAAGCATTACACAATTTTCATGCATACGTGACCTTAGATACACTAAAATAATTCTATAATAGTAATCTTTAAACCCAAATTAATTTTGAAGTGCTTAAAGAATGCATTGACTAATTCCAAAAAGGAATATATATATATATATATATATATATAAAATCAAGACCTAATCTTCATAGAAATAATCTTAAATATGTAATAATGACTTAGATCTCAAATCTATATTGAGGTATCAAAAAATAAAAGAATTTTAAATGCAAATGATAGTATTTTTTTTCTTCCACATATACATCTTTATCTTGACCATCAACTTTATACTACCCTCTAACTAGCTTTAAAATAAGGGCATCTAAGGTATAGGTAGATATGGTAGTGGTAGGGACATGAGACACAAAAGGTTGGATATAGATAGGATAGAAGGAAAGAGAGTGGTAATGCATAGACCAAATCATAGTAGGAGGCGTGGGAGATGGTATGGAATAACATGTAGAAGAGGGTATAGAATACGATGTGGTACTAGACAAAGAAATAGAAATGTTAGCCGATTCATTCAAAGCAAATTTCTTTTCTTGTTTCGATGTTTTTGGAGTATAAGAAATGTCTTATTTGCGGCAAGAATCTGGCCGTCCTGTTTTAAGCCTTTAATACATATGCCTCGACGATGTGCGAACAGAATTGAAACATTTATATGGTTGAGTTCCAGATCTGAAATTCTGGGCAGAATCCTGTGTTTTCTCTGTTTTCTTTCTATCGTTAGTAAGCCTTCCTCCTCCTTGCGACCCATTCCAATTCTAACATGGAACAATACAATCCTCCCTCAACTAAACTTGCGTTCCAAAGCAATAAGAGGTATCATGTATTTCTGAGTTTCAGGGGACCAGATGTGAGAAAGACTCTGGTCGATCATCTCTTTCAAGCTCTCTCCGCAGCAGGACTCAATGTCTTCTTAGACTCTGACAAATTGGAAAAAGGAGAACTGATTGGGTTGAGCTTGGAAAGAGCAGTCGAGAGCAGTGCCATACGCATTCCTATATTTTCCAAAAGTTACGCAGACTCAACATGGTGTCTGAAGGAGGCCGCTGCAATGTTGAGTTCCCCTGGCTTGATCATTCCACTGTTTTATCATGTGGATCCAACTCATGTTAGATATCCTGAAAAAGACTCCAGTCCTTATTACCAGTCATTTCTTAGACATTATAGCCATCCGGATCGATATTCAAGGAAAAAGATTGAGTCCTGGAAGCATGCCCTTCAGCAGATCTGTTCTCGCTCAGGCTGGTCCATGGATCTAACTCAAGGGTAAGTAACGGGCTTCACTCTTTGCTTGCTTTTCAATATAATAAAAAATCTAAGTTTATGGATTTCTAAAGTTTCTTATCTATTTTCTATGGTCTCTAAACTTTATTTCCTCACCTTTCTTTATTTGTTTCCTTTGAATCGAATATAGTTTGATAAAATATTTTTGTTCCTTGTATTTTAAGCTTCAAGATTCAAAACTTTTATCATAAATTTATCTGTTCAATTATCCTTACAATAATTGGAGGTAGGGTTTAATTTGCACAAGCTCTTTACAATGCGTAACAAAGGTTTTAATATAAAATTGTTTATTTTTTTGTTTTAACTTTTCAAAAATTAAACTAAAAAGGGTCCTAAATTATATTGCACATGTTCTTGCCTCTATTATTGGATTTTTTCACAACTCTAACCCCATTTTAGTATATCTACACTTGTTCTTGCAAAAATCCACAAAACTTTTAGCATTTTGTAGAAACAAAGATTGTGATTTGAAAAATTTAGAGTAAATTGAGGTCAAGTGGAAGAGATTTGGTTTGTGCGACATAAATGTGGGAAAGTGATAAATAATTTGAAAAGAGGAAAGTTTGGTGACTTGTCTTTATGACAATTAGCAAGTTTGAAGGGTGAGACTTGGGCATTTGAAGGCATATTGAACTATATTGCTTTCTTTAGGTATAATTGACAACCATTGAAGATGTTTGGCATTAGGTTTGGATTTGTATGGTGAGTAGTAGTGAGTCGGAGAATATTATGCAAAACCCAAGATTATATAGACTAAGACTAATTTTAGGACTTGTTTATGGTGTCTCAAATGTTGAAGTGGACTTACAAGTTACATGTCCTTTGTACACATTGTATAGAAGCTATATGTGTAGAAAATCCATGAATTCTTAGAAATATGGTTACTTCCATTATCTTATCATTCTATGTTGAAATTAAATTTACACAATCAAAGAATTTTGCATAAATAGTATAACAAATTGTAAGGAAAATGTTATGGAATGAATTTTTGTTTTACTTTTAGAAATATTGAGTCATGAAACACTTTATTTTTTCAAGTAAAACAATAAAATGCATTAGTATATTGGTTTTGAATCAAGGTTAGACAAATTAGAAGCAATGCCTTGATGCATTGAATCTACAGGAAAAATGATTACTTTTAAAATTGAGTACATTTGCCAATATAGTATTTCCTTCACTATAGCTCTCTGCCATTACTAGAGTCAATCTTAAATCATTTGAATTTCATTAGTTCTATTTTTATTTTTGTTCACATTTGATCTTTACTAGTACAAAAATAATATTGTAACATTTTAATTTAATAATTTTTCCTAAGTTCATAAAATATTGTTTTGATGAAAAATGGATCCTAGGCCTAATGCATAGAACACTAACATCAATCCTTTTTCAAGAGAACATTAGGATACAAATCCACAAGGAAAATCAATTGAATTGCAACCTCATAGGTGAGCCAACTAGCCTTGGATCTGATCCTTTTGAGCCTTGGAAAATGATTGGAATTGAATTTCTTTTAGTAACCTAATTAAACTATGTACCCTAATTTGAAAATGCAAGATTTCAATAATAGAGAAACTATAATAGAAATTTTTAATACGGGATCTGAAAAATGCAAAAATTTGTGCACCTATCTTGCAATTTTGAAGTTGTTTTGGCAAGATAGAGGTGCCTAGGGACCCTATGTCCTTATAGGCTTTCTCTAGATCTGAAAATTTGGGTTTAAAACTCTCTATCTGCCCTTCGATTTCTACTTTGCAAATTTTCATCGTCGGACCTAGACTTGCAATAAATCTAAAAAGAGAAATGGTGGAGGGTGGCTATATAGGAGTTTCCCTTTTTCAAACCCCTATTTTGGTATTTTTACCTCCACAAATAGCCAAAGATCTCATAGATAAAAGTGTGTGTTTTCTTAATCTTAAGTGTATCTAAGGTTGTAATGAGCTAAAACGTATAAAACCCTACTCAAGTGCATTAGAGAAGGATTCCTATCTGATAATGACAAGATATACCTAAGAGAAATTCAAATACCCTTATGAAATCTGAAACATAATGATACCTTTCCTTAGGTTGTAAGTAGAATGAAGCTTGAAGATGAGAACACTTAGGAAACAAGTCATTAGGCTATAGAAAATGGCTAAGAGCACTTTCCAAACCTAGAATCCATCATGTCATTCTATTGCCAATAAACCCAAATCATTGAAAAAAAGCTTGGTAAAATATGAAAATATGCTTTAAAACCTACAAATTCAAATGTATTTGGCAGAATATAATGATCTCTTGCTTTTTCCCTTTCTTAAGTTTTTTCAATGTTTTTAAATGGTGAAAAGACTAGGTGTTTATAGGTATTTAATATTCTAATTTCTTGAAAATTAGATCTCGATAGGCGACAATGAATATTTAAAATTCAAATAATAAAATGTCGCCTCTAACATATTTGAATTTAGAGCCAAAATAGGGGGACATAGACACCCTAGGCGCCTATGTCCTAGACTTATTTTTCAAGATTTTCATAGTCAAGGACAAAGTATTAAATGAATGCATTTGTTTTCTACTTGTAATTTGTTGGTAAATGTTTAAATGGGCCATGGGATGCATAATTTAGAAAATTAGGGCTTGATTAGGGAATTTTGGAATGCATTAATGCAAGGGTCAATAAAGTAGGCCCAAACTAAGCGTGGAGTTGTCCTATCACCTAAAAGGGAGTACAATTTACGATGCTACGAATAGAATCACTAGTTTCAAACAATATGAAAACTATTTCTATGATGTATTTTCAAGCTAATAATTGAATAATTCAAAAATCTATTATTTAGTTAATTAAAGTTCAATGAGCCCTTATTCACTTCTAGATCATTCATTAGACATAGTTGTGCACACTAAATAGTCATAAAAAAGAAGGGAAAAACTTTAAATGAGTTGAAATTTTTACTTCATGAATTCTTTAATGAAATGATATTTATTCAAATTCTTCACAATATTCTCCATAGCCCAAGCCTACAACTCTTTCAAAGAAGTGAGATAGAGCACAAGTAATTCCAAGGTACCTAACCTACTTATTAGGAATACCCCACTCACATGCTTCTCAACTAGTCAATTGGGAGGATTCTCTTCCCAATAAAGAATGAAAAAAAAATTAATAATAATTTTTAAACTAGAAAGTGAACAATAGGAATCCAATCTCAACTTTGTATTTTTTAAATACACATTCAATCTTTGGAACCAAGTAAGTACCATCAACAAATTGAAACATAAGAAGCATATCCTTATTAAGCAACTTCAACCCCTTTATAGCTGGACCCAAACAATCATGCTTAAGCACACAATGCAAGGTTTCAATAATAGTAAAAAATAAAGAAGGGGGAAAGAGACAACCTTATCTAATAGACCTCTAGAGGCCAAAAGGAGATGAAAGAAACCCATTAACGCAAATTTTCATTGAATTATCCTTAAAAAATACCTCAATAAACCTACAAAATTTGATGTTGAATCCCAAAGCCTTCATTAAACCCAAAACAAAGCTCCATCCAATCATGTCATAGGCCTTTTCAAAATAAATCAAGCATATTCCCCAAAATCTTTGGCCAATATACACTCACAACTTGTTAAAAAATCTCTAAAATAAAGCTTTCCTTAACAAAACCACTTTGAGAAGAAGAAATAATCTTAAGAAGTATCTCTTTTACTCTATTAACAATTAGAGTTGTTCCTTTAAGAATAAATTTTGATATCTAGAGATATTTACTTCCCAATGAAGAATATTTTTCTTTGTTAAGAAAACAAATTCCATTTTAATTTTTCTCTCTCCAATTCAATATTACTAAATAAACTAAAATGATAAAATTTAGAAAATAGATAATAAGAATTAGAAATTTTATGTTCTAACCTTGTCTGTAGCTTTGAAAAAACTAATTAATTTAATTACTATTGTGATTTGTCTATAAAATTCAAAATTGTATGCTTAGAAAAAAATCTATGATAAAATGGATTTAAAAGGAATGACTTCCTCTCATTTTTTGCAAATGAAAATATTTGTGATATTTGAAACTTGTTAATTACTAATGAATTGATAATAACTATACCAAACCCGTGCTATAACATCTATGATTTTAGAGTTCTATGTTATTCATTTAAAAATAAAAAGCATAAGTATGCAAATTGCATAAGAATCATAAAAACAAATCTTTGATTAGTGGGTGAATTGTTTTCAACTTCATTTGGTGTTAATGAACTACAATAATTTTATAAAAGGTAAAAAGGTACGAGTATTTTTTGCACCACCGCCAAAATAATAATGGGTAGGTGTATGTTAACTCCCTCATAGATGGATCTACTAGAGGATTTTTTTGTATTTACCTTATTGTAAATGGAAATAACCTTTCCATAGGATTCATCAAGTAAAGGATAGTCAAATGAAATGCATACACTCAACATGAATCAACCTAGATTAATTCAATATTCAATTTTGGGAATAGATATTTTAGAAATATTATATGCTAATCCAAGAAAGTAAATGTAAGGGATGAAAAAATTACTTCTAAAACAAAGATGGAATATGGCTCATATATGGTGTTGAATTCCACCTTCCTTGGGATTGAATCCAGTTCCTCTCCATCTATACTTTTTCTTGAAATCAAAATAACTTGTCAATTTTTGGGGGGTTGAATTTGGTAATCTAAATATTTTCTATGGGCATAAATTTATCTTGCGATCTATGGATCTAATTTGGTAAATTTTACTCTTTTTTCTTTATGACTTGCCTCAAATATTGCTCTTCTTTGATTATTAAGAATAGGTAGTGGGTGAGTGAAGGATCATGGGGGCCCAAAAAGTGGCTGACGACTTTTTTATTATCTGAATTTGATGAAATGAAAAGGGTTTATTGAGAAAATTGTCATCTTTTTAAAAATATAAGATATGCCTTATTTGGAATTAAATAGATAATTATTATTTATTTTATACATACATTCTAACTAAAGTACTGATTGATAGGCTAATTAAAAACTATCTATAATTCTTAAACGATTTCACATTTTTTGAATTTGAAAGATGCATCACATTCTATGCCTTCCATACTATAGGATAAAAAAAAGAAAATTTGAATTTCATAAATTTTTGACCAAGTTATGGTGGTCAAACAAACAAGTTTTAATATTTAAAAAAAAAAATTAATAAAAAATTCATAACTAATTATTTGCTTGCAAAAAAATTACAAAAAAAAATGTAGCACATTCGGGCATGTGTCCTCTACTTATATTGAAAGTTTCAAATAAATGTATTATTTTTCTTGTACTTAGGTTGGTTAGACATACACTTGATTTTTACTTTTTCCTAAAAAATTTAGTACTACATTAAAGTTTCAAATTTTCACCAAATAGATTTAATTTTTTCCAAAAAAGGAATAGTATCTTAGAAACTACATTCAATTTTCTACAAATTATGTTCTTACATATTTTTCAAATTATGTTAATAAATTATTCAAATTTTTATTTCAAGTTGCCTAACTCTGTTTTTTTGAACATTCATTGCCACTTAAGGGCCTAGTTTGGATCCCCATGATCCTACATTGACCTTGGTATTTAAAAATACCTCGGAGAAATCATTATCACAAGGGTCTTGTTATTGTAGGATGACCCACTTGAAAGGATCAAATTTATAGTCATTGAATTGATGGATGAGAACACTCTTTAGTAATATAGATTCTTTAGAATGATGTGATATGGAATTAATTTATTTTTAATTTTCAATTGAAGTTTTCCTAACATGTTCCTTCTCTTAAAATTATATTCTTTAATTTTCTAGATGATAAATGAATGCATATTAAATGCTTTTGAATACAAGGACATAAAAATACATCTCATAAAACTTGCATGGAGTCAACTCACAACACTAATAAAATGGTCAAGAGAGAAAATTTTGAATTTTACTTGGGCCAATTTTGTGGGTATAAGAGCAATCCAAAAAATGCAAGATTTAATCTAAAGTTCAAAAAAATCCTATTTATCGTTGATTCCCACTTAATTTTGGACCCATTTTGAGGGAATATTTTAGTGCAATTACATAGTGACATGTGGCACTATCTTTCCATAGGTTTTTCTCCTTCCCTAATACCTATTTTCTCTCTAAATACTCCCCTCATTCATACATTTCCACATTTGATTTATCCCTACCCTATCTATACCAATTTCCACACATATGTTTCATTATTACCCATTATTTCTAGACATTCATCCTATTAGAATCACTCAAGGACTAAAGCTTGCAAGATCACCTATAGAACCAAAATAACCTTTTACAAGAGAGAAAATAAATAATAAATTTGCAATAATGGATGTAAAATATATTAGATCAAATATGATCAATGATGTACAATATTCGATACAATTATACTATATAATGCAATGCAAATATACATATGAGACCTTGTTTATATACACAAGGTTGAGAGATAGGACTAACTAGGATGATGATAGGTGTCCTAATCCTATGTCATGTGACAAATAGGGGATAAGATTAGATAATATCATATGTCAACTAAGACTTCTATAAAGAATCCTAACTCACTAAGTAAACTTAACATGTGAACACGTGTGGCTGCCCGGAGAGGAATTAAGAGGCTAAAAGATCTAGGTTTTGACCATGTTATGATTGAGGGTGACTCAAAATTGCTTGTGGATTGTCTAAATGGATTGTCTAACCCCCCTTGGAATATCAGTAGCTTTTTGTACTGTAAACGAGTTCTCTCTTCTATGATAGGTGTTTTAGTTTCCCATATCTACAGGGAAGGAAATAACCCTGTTGATGCTATCTCCAACTTGGGGCTCTCTTTTCCCCGGTGGAAATTTTGGAATTTTGAGGATTTGTCAACTCATGTCAAGGATTGGTTAGCTAAGGACTAGATGGGTGGGGCTCGTTTAAACCTTCAATGATGTTGTTGTTTGCCTTGCTTAATGTGTGTCTCACTGCTATGGTCAGGGTGTTGGTCTCTCGTTCCTTTTTTTATTTCAAATTTGACTCATAACATCTATTGGATGATGGGTTGTTTTAGGCAGAGGCGCATTATTTCAAATTTAAATTTGAATCTAATGGTCGTATGGTGATGTGGGGTAAAATATTAGACCCTATTTGGAAAGCTAAAGGTACTTGTGGTAGTGGTATGGTGGAAAGCCAAGTGTTTAGGATGTCAAAGGCTTGGTTGGTTATGTGGCATGCTTATCTAGATCCTACAGAGGGGGTGAGGTGTGCTTACTGGAGCAGGAAGATTGAATTTGATGGGGGTTGGGTGATGTCATCCATGTTGGATTTCACTTACCCTTTCTCTTTCATGATTTGGTGATGCCAGTCTCACGTGGTCTGGGTGCAAAATGCTTGTTTTTATACTTGGAATGCTTTTCTATGTACAATTTAGATGGTGTGGGATAATTACTATGATAGAAAGGAATGCATTTCCATTAGATGGATGATGTCTACAACGGTGGGTTTTATTACTTCATATGCCTTTGTGACTTTGTGTTGTCATTTCAAGTATTTGATGTTGACGGGTGATCCAATTAGAAGGCTTCTTGGGCCTTGAGATATTGCAAGCTTTCATGGTTTGATAAGTCCTTTATGGAATCATTCTCTAATTAATATCTTCCTTGAGATGGTTTATTTTTTAAATATTTTTCTTTTTGTGGAAAGGTTGAATGATGTGATGGTGGATCCTCTCTCCCTTGAAGGCATGGATTCGAGGCTTTTTCCATGATGATAGATCACCACAGTGTCTCTTCTTCATTACGCCCTCATGTGTTTCTTATACCACAATCTTTTAGACATTCTTTTATTATTTACAGAGTCTATTCTCACACAGATTATGGGTTCATGATTTGGTTTGCTAAGTTTGGGTGGCATTTTATCCCCCCTCTAACTTTCTCCATGGTTCTGACTAGACCTTTTTGGAAGCCGTGTGATGTTACCACCATGCTAGTGGAGTTGTTTGCTAATTTTCCACCAAATTGGGGCACCAACTATTTTACTACTTCCTTTTTTAAGTCTTCTCACACAAACTCTACTGTTAAGAAAGGTAATTCGACTATTGGGAACTTAGAAAACTCTTCTTTCCTTCGCCATTGTCACTGTAATTCGATGGGGGTCCCAAAAAAAGGTCCAAGTTGTTATCTTGTGTTCCTTTACAAAAAAATGTTGAGCTATGGAGGATTTTCGAGGAGGTTGTTATGATGCCATTCTTTATGGCGATGTGTGGCTGGGTGATCCCACATAACTAGTTTACAATTTCTAGGAGATCCTGATTTCTATTGAAATCACATATTTTTAAAAAATATAATGATTTAAGCTTTGAAAAGTTCCATTTAAAGGATTCCAATTAAAGAGGGTTTGATCAAACCACCTTAGATCAAACCCCCTTGGATAGAACCCCGCTAGTTTTAAACCATACCTATAACGAGTCTCCTTTACACCTATCAAAATGTTGATAAAAGATCACTTTTGATTTACCTTTTGGGGGATCAAATGAATTCATTTAAAATTTATTTTTGGTAAGTATGTAGTCCTTATTATAAGCTTCCCAAAAAGTATAATTTTAAATAAATTCAATTTTATTATTATATTAATTTTTTTATTTCTTGTGAATGTAGGTTTTTGCCGAAAATCATGTTCTCTGTTCTAGATATTGATGTCCTTGACCAAGTTAAAAAAAATTAAATTTTGATACGTACAAAAAAAGATATGTTGTATATGGTTCAAATGCCTATGTCTGAATTATAATTGGTTTGACTTAGAAACTTGATTAAGGAAAAAATATTCAATAAAACACTATAAAACAAAATGAAAGTGCTAGATATGGTAGTTACAAATCTAAATTCAAAAAAAAAGAATTTTATCCTTCATGGAAAAAATTATGTTGTATACGGTGAGCATCACTCCTTTAAAATGGTGTTTACTGAAAAAACTAGTTTTCGAAGGAGATGGAAAAAGAAGTGCAGTCTGATTTCAAAAAAATTGAAAAAAATATATTTAGAATCTACAGAAAAATGTCACAAATCACTAGTTTGCATCATCTTCAAATTCCTCACGGTTTAGCCACTATAGGTGCCCAAAAGTGAAGATTTAGTTAGAAAAAATTAGTTCAATGTTTAGTTTGGCCAAAAATTGTAAACCACTATTGTGGGATCACCCGACTACATGATGAAATTATTGTTAAGTTTTATAATTCTTGGAGAGAGGATAGAGTTCAGATTGAAAGTATAGGGTTTGAAGTTTCCCCTAGTTTGATTGCAACCACAATGGGTCTGCAGTACAATGGTTTAAAGGTGTCTAAAATCAGTAATGGCAATTACCAAAGATTTATGGATAGCTTCCTAGAAGGTGATGAGAAATTGGTGAGAAACTAGAATGGATATGACAGAGAGCACCTCTCGACTCCATTTGGGGTTGTTAGTGTTCATATTATGAAGTACTTCACGCTGGAAGGGTGCTTCACCACTGTCCATGGGTACCATTTCCCATTTCTTTGTCATATTCATAGGAATGAAATAATTAATATTCCTTTCTTTCTGTTTTCATCTTTAAAGCAATGTAAAGCTAAGGGTACCTCACCTCCTCTCCGCTAGGGTGTGATCTAATGCCTCTATAATTATGATGTTGCTATTACCCCCTTGTTGGGACCTCTTAGCAGTATCTCTATTGGTTTTCTTGCCCTTGTTTCTCATGTTGAACCCCTCTTTGGCTACTTCCTTTGGTGTGGGTCCCTCCTTAGTGAGGTCTATCACCAAAAAGCCCCCTACTAGCCCATCCAGTCTTAAATAGTCTTCTATTAAAAGCCTTCTTACCAAAGGTAACCCTTCTACTCAATCCAAAAGGCAAAGCATCTGGTGGCTACCCTTGGGGAACTTCAGCATAAAAAGGAAATATTGTGAAAATCCTGAGCCTAATACTACCAAGAAAGTCAATTGAAATAAGAGATGAAGAGGAGCGAGGAAATTTGGAGGATTTTAGCAGCAAGAGGGGTAATCGGCAATCGGTTAGGCTTGTTGGTCAGTCTGCCAAAGGGAAGCGACTTTGTTTCGAAGAGCCTGAGGATGACCTTGAAGAGGAAACTCCCCCTCCTATTAATCTGAGTAAGGAGCTATTGGTTGTGTTGGGAGAAGATCTCTCAGAAGATTCTACAAGTAGTGAACAAGATGAAGAAATGGTTGGTGATAATCAACCAATGGTCGAGGATTCGAAGGATTCAGAGGAGGAAGGGCTTCAAAATATTGAGCGTGAAATTGAGGAGGTGGTTAGGGAAGCCACATAGGGGTTGAATGTCTAGTATATGGAGGATAAATGTGGGGTTAAGTAGGATATTGTTGCACCCTTCGAGCCTTATGCTTCACAAATTTGTGAGCTTCAATAGAAAGTGGACAAGATGGATAGAGCCTTCAACAGGCTAATGGCAATTAATTTGGGCATAATGCGTAAGGCCATATTTGGGATGGTAAGTGGGGCGACTAAGGCTAGGAAAGGCCTTCACAAGAAACAAGCCTCTCGGGATGTGGAGGAGCAACTGGATGGCAGTGTGATTGGATTGATGGAGTAGTACAGTGAGGATATGGAATAACTTGAGAACGAATGGAACCTTATCTACTTTTTGAAGGAGTAATTGGGTCTGGTGGTTGGTGTTTTTTCATTTTCTACTCGTTACTCTCTATGGGCCTACGTGCCCTTCATAAAGTTAGTTTTGGTTTTGTCTTTATGATTCTTGTTCTATACTGGTATATGGTTTATGTTGTTCTGTGTATTTAGGTGTCAGACTTTCTGTAGGGTGTTGGTTGGTTCTGTGACCCCTACTATTTTGGTTGGTTGTTTTGGTGGCCTCTAAGCCTCATTTTTATCTTCAGTTGGGTTCAGGGGCCCTTTCCCCTACTTTTGTTACCAAAAACATGTGAACATGTGCAAATAGGGCCTAACTAGGAGCTAGTTAGATAATGTACCCTGTTCACACCAACACATCTCATGATTAAAAATTCACTCATTATGTGACCTAGGTCATTTATGAAATGCATGAGAGTGATCTTACATGGTGTGGATATGACCTAAAATTTTACAAAAAATAACTCTCATCTTTTTTCACTAACTGTTGAGAGTTGATTGGGTACAAGTTTGTGTGAAAATTCATTACATCATGATATTTAAATACATTTATTTGAACACCCAAATGAAAAAAAATTACTTCAAATTCATCATATAGGACATTTGTATGCTTTCCAATTGTTTTTCAATGTTTGGAATGATCATATTAAAACTAGTATTTTCAAGGATTTATCCTATGAGAACTTTCCCATAGTGATTTAGTATCCTCCTAAATGTATTTTTAATATTGCTAGCCCTTGATAGTTTACGCACAGTGTAACGTTTGACAAATGAGAGAGAAATAGTGTGAAATCAACTAGATTAAATTTGTAGGCTATAGGTTAGATCCTTATGACATGGAATTGATCTATAAATGTGGAATGTACCCACAATGAGCTACAAGTATGTATAGAATCTCACACAATGAATACACCTAGATTGTTTATATTTTGTACCCACACAACAATATTCATGCAATATTAGATTATATATTAAAATTAATCTTACAATGTATTTCCAAATTTTTTATGTTACCTTACACTTTCCTATTTTTTCTAAATAGATTGGTATTTAACCTTACAATATATAATAATATATCTCTTTCTATTTCATTTCATGAATCATGCCTCAATTCTATGCAATTTAAATTAACAACTCTTTCTTGTTTAAAATTTCTCACTTTCACTTTAAGTTGTATATAATTTTATACCCTCCTATATAAAGTTTCCTACATATATTTATTTAATTTTTAAAAAACCTTGTTAAAAAAAGTTCCAATTTTTTTTAATAATTTCAATGGATGAAATTTTATTTTATTTGGTAAAATCATATTTTTTGTTTGATTAATTATTCGATTGCTAAACAATAAGCAATATTTATATCTCTTTTTGGGAGTTTAACAATTTTGCAAATATAATCATATTTAATTTTAAAATTTATAAATTCACATTTTAGAAATTATATGTTAATTTTTTAATTTGATTTCTATTTACTTTCTTTATTTCCAATTTGATTTTTTATAGTTAGTTAGGAAATAGTCATTTGTAAAGTAAAAAAAAAAATGTAAAACTAAACTCACAAAACCAAAAAAAATAACTAGAATAGATAATCTTGAGTTAATTTATTTACTTGAGAGTTATTTCATTTAGTTAAGAATTATTATAATAAAAATTTACATCCAAAACAATGTAATAAAATAAAGTAAGTCTAAAATAAAATAAAATAAAAAATAATTATAAAGTAAATAAAATAATAATAATCAATGTAAGGATTCACTCTTTTGAAGGCTACAATTTATATAGGACTGAAAGAAAGAAGAGGATTAAATGCATCGTTAGAAAAAAATGAAAATAGGGAAGCAACTGCTAAAAGGAGGGTTGAGGAAGAAAGAAAGCACAATATTGGATATCATTCTTTTATTAAACTCTATTGATATTGTATGAAGATTATTTTTTTGGTTTAATGTGAAATGTCAGTAATATTTTACATATTGCTATAGTTTAATTGTTATTGTTATCAATATTTCCTACTTTGGACTCTTAATTTATTGTTACTTTATAATTTGTTGCGAAGTGATATATATTTTAAATTTATATATCTTTTTATTGTTTTATTTGTCATTTCTCAACACTTTTTTAATTACTCCTTATTTTTAATATGTTGACCATTATAAATAAAAAATGAGTAAATAAAATAAAATTATTTTTTATGTAAATAAAAAATAGTTTACCAAATAAAAATACAATCAACAATATCAATAAAATAAAATAATTCTTAAATAATTGCAAAGTAAAATAAAATAAATAATATAATTAAAATAAAATAATCTTTAAATAGTTCCAAAATAAAATAAAATAACTTTTAAGTAAATAAAATAATTCAATAATAATGGTTAAGGATAATCAATGTTTTACTTTTAATTAATATCCTTATTTAATAATTTTTTAAATATCATTATGTTATTTTTAATATTTGACAAATCAATCAATATTTTATTTTTAAATTAGTTTTTAGACTGATTAACATTAAGTTTAACACTTTTATTGATTATTATTAGAATACATACTATTGATTATTCTTTCACTTTAATATTATATTAAAATTTATAAAGTAATTAAAACTGAACTTAAGATCGATCATAAAATTCTGGGCTGCTTTTTTGACATATTTAATTCCTAAATATAAAGATTATTTGTACCATTGCAGCTTCGAAGCCCGCCTAGTAAAGATGGTGGTGAATGATCTGATTAAAACACTGGACAGGGTACCATTAGAAGTTGCAAAGCACCCCGTGGGAATGGACAGTCTGAAGAATGCTCTCATTCAGAAATTAAATCTCAATTCAATGGGTGAGGTGGTTAAAGTTGGAATATGGGGTATTGGTGGTATTGGGAAGACCACAGTTGCCAAGGCCGTGTATAACCAAGTTTATGTTGATTTTGAAGCTACTTCTTTTGTATCCAATGTCCGCACCACTGCTACAGAGGCCACAGACCTTACAAAACTGCAGGAAAAAATTCTCAAAGATTTATCTAAATATGATGAAAAAGTGGACAGTGTTGATAAGGGCATAACTTTGTTCAGGGATCGTTTGGGAGGAAAACGTGTGCTGCTAATTTTGGATGACGTGGATAGTGTTGAACAAGTAAATGCTTTGGTTGGGGATTGGCTAGGCTCTGGTAGCAGGGTTATCATAACTTCCAGAGATAAACACATCCACAATGTTGCTCAGATCTCATCAGAATGCATCCACGAGATGAGTGGATTAGAGATAAATGAAGGCATCCAGTTATTTAGTTGGCACGCTTTCCTGAGAGAATCTCCAAGTTTGGGTTACGAAGACTTGTCCAAAAGAATAGTGGAAGCTTGTAAGGGGCACCCTCTTTCATTGGAAGTGATTGGAACCTTCTTGTATGATAAGCAGGATGACAGAGGTTGCTGGGAGGAAGTTCTTGACAACATTACCTTCAACTCACAAATTCACGAAAGGCTTTACATCAGTTATAATGCTCTTAGTGATGAAGAAAAAGAAATATTCATAGACATTGCTTGCTTCTTCGTTGGAGAAGACAAAAATTATCCCATTGTTTTCTGGAAATCCTTGTACAAGATGGTAGATATTGCTGTATATAATCTTTCGATGAAGTTATTGATAAAGATTGATGATGAAGGTATATTTCATATCATGACCATTTGCGAGATATGGGGCGAACTATTGCTGAAAAAGAGAAAGAGGGTACTCGACTATGGAAGGCTGCCCATCTAAGCACCATATCCTACAACATCAACTTCTCTCGCCTTCGAATCAAGGGAGGCAATCTACAGAGGTTTGAAAGGCTGTACAGACCTGGTCTTTGCTATCTTCATTTGTGGAATCTGCACATTGAAGGCATGTTAAAAGACATAATAGCCATGCTTCCCCCAAGTTTGGTATGGTTAAGGCTAGAGAGCTGTAGCTTTGATGAAAAGATGGATAGAGTAATAAAGAAGCCACGTCACTATAGATTTGTGGGTAACATCTCGCAATTGAAGACTATGCAACTAAGGCACTGCTTTTGGGTTGACGACCTTCTTATCTCCTCCCTCTTTTCTCTTCCTAATAGACAACTGCAGCACTTGGACTTGGGATGGTCTGGACACTTATGTAATCTCCCTGATATCACTGGCAACCTGTCACAGCTGCGTCACTTGAACTTGGAATGGTGTCAATTCTTAGAGAGCCTCCCTGATACCATTGGCCACCTGTCACAACTACAGCACTTGAACTTAGAATGTTGTGAAAGGTTGAAGCGCCTCCCTGATACCATTGGCAACCTGTCACAACTACAGCTCTTGAACTTAGAATGTTGTGAAAGGTTGAAGCGCCTCCCTGATACCATTGGCAACCTGACACAGCTGCAGCACTTGAACTTGGGAGAGTGTAAAAGATTAAAGAGCCTCCCTCATAGCATTGGCAACCTGTCTCAATTGCAGGAATTAAACTTGATGTTTTGTGAAAGGTTAAAGAAGCTCCCTGATACCATTGGCAACCTGTCACAGCTCCAGCACTTGAACTTGCACTTGTGTAGAAGGTTAACTAACCTCCCAAATACCATTGGCAACCTATCACAACTGCAGGACTTGGATTTGTACTGGTGTGAAAGGTTAAATAACCTCCCTGATACCATTGGCAACATATCACAGCTGCAGGAGTTAAGGTGTAACAACATAAATAGCCTCCCTGACACTATTGGCAACCTGTCAAAGTTGCAGCACTTGCAGTTGGGACAGTGTATGAGCTTAAATAGCCTCCCCGATACCATTGGCAATTTGTCACAGTTGCAACATTTGGAGATAGAGTGTCTAAGAATCAATAACCTCCCTGACACCTTTGGCAACCTGTCACAATTGCAACGCCTGAAGTTGAAAAATTGTATAAGCTTAAATAGCCTCCCTAATACCCTTGGCAACTTGTCACAGTTGCAGCAATTGGGGTTGGGAATGTGTATAAGCTTAAATAGCCTCCCCGATACCATTGTCGATTTGTCACAGTTGCAGCACTTGGAGTTAGAGTGTATAAGATTTAATAGTCTTCCTGACACTATTGGCAACCTGTTGCAACTGCAGCACTTGGAGTTGAAAAATTGTAGGAGCCTAAATAGCCTTCCTGATAGCATTGGCAATTTGTCACAGTTGCAGCACTTGGAGTTAGAGTGTGTGAGGTTAAATAGCCTCCCTGACACCATTGGCAACATGTTACAACTGCAGCACTTTTGTTTGGAAAAGTGTATGAGCTTAAATAGCCTTCCTGATACCATTGGCAATTTGTCACAGTTGCAACACTTGAGGTTGGCAGAGTGCAGGAGCTTAAATAGCCTCTCTGATACTATTGGCAGTTTGTCTCAGCTGCAGCACTTGGAATTGAACTGGTGTACAAGATTAAATAACCTCCCTGATACTATTGGTAATTTGTCACAGCTGCAGCACTTGAACTTGGAATATTGTGTAAGGTTAGAGAGCCTCCCCGATACCATTGGCAGCTTGTCAAAGCTGCAGCACTTGAAGTTGAGAAAGTGTATAAGCTTAAATAGTCTCCCTGATACCATTGGCAACCTGTCACAGCTGCAACACTTGGAATTGAGATGGTGTATAAGCTTAAATAGTCTCCCTGATACCATTGGCAACCTGTCACAGCTGCAACACATGGATTTGAGATTTTGTATGAGCTTAGGAAGCCTCCCTGACACCATTGACAACCTGTCACAGCTGCGGGACTTGAGCTTGAGATACTGTGTAAGCTTAAATAGCCTTCCTGACACCATTGGCAACCTGTTACAGCTGCAGCAGTTGCATTTGGGAAGGACTGATAGCTTCAATGCCCTTCCGGATACCCTTCGTAACCTTCACAGCTGCCGTTTTTTTGGTTTCCGTCTGAGACATGTTTCGTGAGTAATCTTAGTAGCGTTTTAGACTTGAGGTGTGAATTTAAATAAATATTTCCCAGACAATAACATAAAAATACCTAAATTACACTTCACCTTCGATAGATTAAATAAAGGTGATCGCCATGTTATAATACTTTTTTACATTTTTCTATTTTTATCTTGATGAAAGAATTAAATTAACTGTATAGCTATTAAATTTTAGCATACAAAAAATATAATTTAATCTATATATATCACCTTTTTCCAATGGCGAGCGAAGGTGGCGACCGAAAATTTGCAGAGGTTGGCGAGGCGAATGAGGAAGGTGCGGAATGTAGCAGGCCGAGGCTCCATTGCAGTAACCCGACCCATAGTGATCACCGGACAATCGATCTTTCGAGGGAGGCAAAGACGGACATTGAAATGTTAAGCGAACTGGCAATAATCTGTCGCATAATCGGTCCTAAATTCAGCAGAGATTCCATCCGTTGTTGGCTGGCTCGCTCATGGAGCAAGATGGAGATAGTGAAGTTCCTTCCTAAAGGATTCTTTGTTGCAATTTTCAAATCAGCAGGGGAAAAAGACAAGATTTTGGAGTCTGGGCTCTGGAGAATGGAGGGGCATCCGGTATATATGCAAAATTGGGCTCCGAATTTCGATCCGGTAAAATTGGAACCTTACAACATGCCGATCTGGGTCCGCTTTTACAACCTACCTTTGGAGTACTGGGTGGAAGATTGTATTGACAAAATTGGGAGAACCCTTGGGACGCTGATCAGCGTGGATGAAGAGATAATTAACGGGGATTCTTACTTGTACCTTCGGATCCAGATCGGGGCTGTATGCAAGATCCCGAGCAAATTATGGTTAAGTGTTGATGGCGAGCATAGGGAGATCCCTGTGGAAATCGAGGAGGAAAAGTTCTTCTGTGTGCGTTGCGGTAGCCGATCTCATTTTGAAGCTATCTGCCGGGGGAAACCGAAGGAGAAGAAGGTTTGGAAGCCAAAGAAACCAGAGGCTGAGGTGGCTGAGAAAGAAAATGGCCCGCCTAGGCTGGATTCGGGGTCGCCCTTGGCGGATGCAGGCCTAACAATGGGAGGAGCCATTATACCCTACTGTGATGCTGCCATTGAGGAGCCGAATATTGCTGGCGCTATGGTGACCGAGGATGTGAATGAGGTTGCGACTCACAAGGCTGACACTCACACGGCATTTTGTCCGGCGGAGCCAAGTGAGCTGGCCTCAGAGGCGGACGCCTCAGATGAGGACGTGCTGGATATCGTGGAGGAAAGGAGAATCTGCCAATCTGATGCTTGTCTATTGGGCAAGATTAAGAAAGGCCGTGGGAGGAAGTCAATGAAGCAGAAGAGGGCGGAGGTGGCGGAAGACTTATGGCTTCCAAGTATAAAGAACTTTTTCGAAACCAAGGGAGCCAGGGCTTCCCTTGGGAAGCCATGAAGCTCACAACTTGGAATGTCAGGGGTCTCACGGCCCCTGACAAACGGCGCTTAATCAAGCGTCACTTAGATAGATTAGCTTCAGATATTGTTATTCTACAAGAGACGAAAATAAGAGGTGGAGGGGAGCAAATTCTTAAAATATTGCAAGAAGTGGTCTGGTTCTTTCCTTAGTGCTTCTGGCTCGACTGGCGGTTTGGGTGTCCTCTGGTTAGATAACTCTGTGGATTTGGTGGTGGATGCCTGCTCGACTAATTGGATGCTATGCATGGTGAGACACAGGAATTCGAACATCTCTTTTCTGCTCTTCAATGTGTATGGGCCGGTTAAAACTGGTGACAAGGCGTTGGTTTGGGAGCAAATTCGTTCTCGGGCCGGATTGTTGGATTGTAATATGCTGATCCTGGGCGGAGACTTTAACGCAATTTTGGACTTAACAGAAAAAAATGGTGGCCTTTCGAAGGAAAATAAATCAATGTTGGACTTCAGGGATTTCGTTTCAGCATTAGGGGTGTTGGATTGCTGCCCTAGGAATGGCTCCTTCACTTGGAAAAATCGCCGGAAGGAGTTTACAAATATTTTCGAGCGCCTTGATCGCTTCCTAATCGGCGGGGGCTGGTTGGAGGGATCATTTACCTGTTCCTCTCATATTCTCCCGATTTCTGCTTCCGACCATTTTCCGATGCAAATGGAAATTGGGCCAGGTGAAAACCCAGTGAAGAGCTATTTTAAGTTCGAGTCTATGTGGTGGAGAGACACGAAGCTGATTGAACTTTTGGAACGATGGTGGCTGGAAGGGAACATTTTTGATGGGACTGTGAGTTACTGTTTTGTGCGCAGATTGGCGTTTATCAAAGAGAAATTGAAGAAGTGGAACTGTGAGTCTTTCAAAAACATCTTTGTGGAGAAAGCTGAAATCGAACATGAGCTGGAGGTTCTCAATGAAATTGTGTTTAGGAATGGAATGTCTGCTACTGAATATAACAAAGAGAAAGAACTGATGGCTAGGCATTCAGAGTGTTTGGCCAGGGAAGAGTTGTTTTGGAGGGACAAGGCTAGGGAACTGTGGTTGAAAGAAGGCGACTCAAATTCCAAGTTTTTCCATAATTCATCTCGGGCTCGTAGAGAGAGGAACCAGATTGATTCCATTTCATGCCTGGATGGGTCAATTGTCTCTGATCGGGATGGCATTAAACGGGAGGCTATGAGATACTTCAAATCTCTGCTTGCAGCCGTCAACCCTGAGAACGGTAATGGGCCATGGCCGATTCTTGACTATATTCCAAGCTGTATCAATTCTGATCAGAACAAAATTCTCTGCGGCCCTTTCACCCTGGATGAAGTCAAGCGTGCGGTCTTTGAATTGCATCTTGACAAGGCTCCCAGGCTTGACGGACTTTCTGCCAATTTTTTTCAAAATTGTTGGCATTTTATAGGGAATGACAGCATTTATCATCATCTATCGGTCTACAGCCTATGTAGCAGCCTTTCTTGACATATTTGTAATGCCCATTGGGCTCATTAAACATTGTAGTTGCTTTTCTTGACTTTGTTGTTTTGCATTTAGTATTATGGTTGAGTTATTGGTCATTGTGGTTGTGTGCCATAACTCTTTTGTATTTCTGGATCTCTATATAATAGATGCCCTGCCTCTCATCTTATTAAGGCAATTTGGGGCTTTTGCATATTGTTTGTTTTGTGATCAGCAGATCACCATTATTTGCCTTCAGGGGAAGCTTTGGAGGATTTTAGAAAGAAGAAGTTTATAAAGGACCTGAACAACACTGCCATTGCACTAATTCCTAAAAAACAAGTGTGTGAGTCTTTTGCGGATTTCCACCTTATATCCCTTTGCAACACTGTGTCTAAGATACTAACCAAAGCTTTAGCATATAGGTTAAAGGTGGTTATGGATAGCGTAATATCAGAAGAACAAAGTGGCTTCTCCCCTGGAAGAGAGATTTTGGATAGTATCATAACCACTTCTGAGACTGTGCATTCGATTGTTTCTAAGCATTCCAAAGGTATGCTAATCAAATTAGATATAAGCAAAGCTTATGAACGCATCAATTAGAACTTCCTCCTGGCTATCTTGGACAAATTTGGCTTTTCTAAAGATTGGATTGATATGATAAAGATGTGCATCTCCACGTCTCGCCTTTCCATTTTGGTGAATGGCTCCCTTTGTGGTTTTTTTGGGGCCACAAACGGCCTCAGGCAAGGAGATCCCTTGTCTCCTTTCCTGTTTGTGATTATGGCCGAGGCTTTGGGGAGGCATATAAGGAAATTGAGGTTGGACGGGTGTTGGAAAGGGATAAAGATTATTGACAACTTGGATCCAATGACTCACTCTCAATTTGTGGATGACACAATGTTGTTTGGTGTCTCCTCCATTGGCGAGGCAAAGGTAATCAAGGAGGCCTTGGATCTTTATGTTTCTTCCTCGGGACAAGTTATAAATAAAGAAAAATCAGCAATATTTTTCTTTAACATGAAAGCCTCAATTCGACAGAAAATTGTGAGCATTCTAGGCTTCTCTATTGCCTCCCTCCCCACAAAGCACCTGGGCACCCCTCTCTTCCAAGGTATATGCAGAACTAATCATTGGCGCGAGGTGATTGGGGGTTGTAGAAATAAGACTGTGGCCTGGAAAAACAAGTGGCTCTCCCTGGCAGGCAGAATACAAATGTTAAGATTAGTGCTCTCGGTTGTTCCTATTTTCGTTATGTCATGTTTCAAACTAACACATAAAGCATCCAGGGACCTTGAAGGCTTTATGAAGAAGTTTCTTTGGGAAGGGGCCAAGGAAGGAAGGCGAATACCGCTCATAAGTTGGGAAACTGTATGCATAGACAAGTTGGCTGGGGGTGCTGGGTTACGCAGGTTGGACCTTCAAAACCGTGCCTTGGAAGAAAAAATTGGTTGGAAAATGTATAGTGATGCGGGAAAACTGTGGTGCAAAATCCTATAGAAAAAGTATCTTGACAATGATGAGCCAAGGAGGATTCTTACTCTGGCCAATTCCCAAGGTGGTTCGCCAATATGGAATTTCATATGGGAATGCAGACCGTTGCTTGTCAACCACCTGTCTTGGTGCATTGGGAATGGGCAGCTTGCGTATTTTTGGCGGGATTCGTGGAATGGCTTCCCGTCTCTTGCAAGTGTGCTTGGTGACTCGGAGTGGGTGGATGAGGTAATTGCTAGTCATGGTAAACATGTGGCTGACTACATCATGAGAGATGTTAGCTTGGTGGCGCTTCATTTAAATGGGTGAATGTGGATGGGTTGGATATCCTAAATGAGGCTAAACAACCTTTGCGCAAAATGTTGGATGATCGAAGAATAACGCTCTCTGACATGGAGGACGCTGTGATCTAGTGCGGATCCAAATCTGGGCATTACTCGGTGAAACTCGGTTATCAAATGCAGTGTGTCAGGTTGGCTAGTGATCCTTGGCCTGTCAAATTATGTTGGAAGAAAGAGGTTCTTCCCAAGGTTGGCGCCTTCCTTTGGACTACTTTGCATGGCAGGATCTTGACTGGGGAAAGGCTCTTGAAGTTCGGATTTATTGGTCCTCAAATATGTGTGATGTGTTGCAAAGACGGAGAAACTGTCAATCATCTTCTCCTCAACTGCCCGTATGCCGCCGCCTATTGGGATTGGCTTCAAGCTTCTTTTGGGTGGTCCACCCCTAGTCAGAAGGATCTTAAACAATAGTTATTGAGCTGGCCCGCCTACAAAAGGAATAACGTTTGGGTGGCCCCATCAACGATGGCATGGCAATTATGGAAAGAACGCAACAGGCAAATTTTTCATAATTCTTCCTTGGATGTGGGGGAAGTTCTAAAGAGGATCAAAATTGGAATGGTGGAAGTGCTAAATATGAGAGGCGGTGGGTGCAATGCAACGGTGTTCTCACACTAGGATGATAGACTTCAGAAACTTTGGTGTGGTTTAAAGCCGCTAGGGCAGCTCGCAATGAACGCAAAAAGGAAAAGAATAGATGCGAGGTGGCTTCCTTCGGTGGATGGCTACGTCAAACTTAACTTTGAAAGCGCATCCAAAGGGAATCCTAGGTAGTCGGGAGCCAGCTGCGTAATAAGAGATTGCTCAGGCAGGGTTATTGCAACAATGTTTAGAAGACTTGGTGTGGCCACCAACAACGAGGCGAAAGTTGAAGCATTGGCGTGTGGGATGCACCTATGTTTGTCTAAAGGTCTCCTTTGGGTAGAGATCAAAGGGGACTCACAAGTTTTCTTATCATCAGTAGTCAAAGGGAGGTCTCAAAACTGGAAGCTCAGCCCGAGGATAAATGACATTACGGGGTCTCTGAGAAATTTGAATTTTTTTTCCCTAAAGCATGTCTTCCGTGAGGCGAATGCGTCGGCTGACAGGATTTCCAACCTGGGAGTAATGCAAACTGATTTGGATGTCTTTTATGATGAGGCCTCTCTTCCACTGGATATTGGGGAGATCGTCACTGTTGAAATGGCCACAAATGATGTTAGTAACAGTGCACCTGATTGAAGGGCTCTTGGGTCTTGCACTCTGCGCAAGACTTACTGTGTGGTTGGCCTACCCTTTTGTGGTCACTGGATTGGTCGTGTTGTGTTGGTGATCTTGTTGGTTCGCTTCTTGACTGGGTGCCCTAAGGGGTGTCGGGTGGTCACTTTGTTGTTGTATCCGTTCTTGGCATGTCTTTTTTATGTACAATGTGTTTGCCTGGGTACTGATGCGGTTTGAGTTGGCGTGTCAATTGGTGTATTGTTGTGTTTTTTACTCCAGAAAGCACAACAACTGTCTTCTCAAGCGAGTTGTGGAGCAGAGGGAAAATTTCTTGGCGTTTATGTCGTTCCTAGAATGTAATGGTTCGTTTGGTGTCTTTGCAAATGGCACAAGCTATTTGTTTTGTCTGGTGTCGTATGGCTTTGTAACCCTGTTTTTTCACATTAATCTTGGGAGCTACCCCCTTTGGTAGTGCTTACCAAAAAAAATTAAAAATAAAATTTAGCATACAAAAAGTGCATATATTTGTCTCTTTCTATATTTAAACTTTTCCTTCTCTATGGAAAATGATAATCACAAATATATTAAATTTTAAGTGTGTTAAAAACACCCGTGGTAACAAAATATTGGTACTAGATGTTGGAGATATAATCTCACCTGCTTTATTTAATGCTCCAGTTGTATCCATCTCATTAGCATGATTCGCATCATCTTTGTCTTATCAAGATATCTCAGCATTGAAGTTAATCAGCCATCGTACCTGCATTGGATCACAAACTGACCCCAGCATTAAAGAGAAATTTATGAAGCCAGATTTTGGAAATGACATGAAATGAATTTGCATTAACTACTGCACTGGCCTCACACATTTTGTGGGTGCATTAGGAAATATTATTTTATGTTTTTGCTGAAGACTCTAGAAGATGCCTTTTAGGTTTGATAATTGGCTGCTTTTGTTGTTGTGCAGTGAAGAAGGAGATAGCTCAAAAAGGAGCAGAATAGAAAGCAGATCTCTGTAATGAAAGGGATGATGAAGGAGCTGAAGCTCTGTTTTAACAAAACAAAATTTTGATTAATATAAATTACTGGGTTGTTGTGTATTGCTTGTTTTCATTTTGTTCTTTGTTTTGCTGTATAATGGTGTTTAATCGAATGATCTAAAATCTGTTATTAGTTTGTTTTTATTTATGTGTTTGTTTTTGTTTGATCTCCCCCTTTTAAATCTAACATTTGGTATCAGAGCTTATTGTAAAGTTGTTGCAAGCTACCAAGGAGATCAGAGGAAGGTTGTGAAGGGTAGAAGTCTGGATGCTTAGCAGATTGTAGTGTTTGGAGAAAGACAAATCACTGGCAGAAGAAATGCCAAAGATTGCAGCCATAAAGAAAAAATACAAGCTGCCACAAAAGTTGTTCAAGAAAGTTTTGTACTAGACTGCCACAAAATAAAGGAGTTTGTTGGTATCAAAAGAATCGTTGTTTGAAAATCGGTCATCACAGAAGCTAAAGAGAGTTGCTAAGAGGAAGTTGTTGGAGGATTGCAGCAATTAAAACAAAACTAAGAAAATCTGCTTGGAGATTTGGGTGAAGTTATTAAAAGGAGAATAAAAGAGGATTATTAGTGGTTACCACAAGCCACCATAGTTGCTGGTAGCCAAGAGTTTTACTGGGCCATCATCCCAAAAGAAAATTGTTGAAGTCATTAAAGGAGGAAGAGAAAGAGCCTGTGAGAAAGTGAGCAACAAGCTACAAATGGAAGAGAGTTCTGGGTGAGAACGTATGGGCAAATGGAGAAGCCAGGCCTCGCCATGTTTGAAAGGTAAGAGAAGTTGCGAAGAAGTGAAGAGATAACACAAAGTGGTAAAAAGAGGTTGTGTGGAGAGTCACGCCAGTTGGATAGAAGGAATATGAGTAAAGTTAATTATCTACTCAAATAGAGGATTACAGTAAGAGTTTTGAAGTGCCAAAATTGCTAATCTTAGGAAGATTGCTGAAAATCATTGTGCAAAAGAAGAAGCTCACTGTTCAAGAGCATCGTCGCCAAAGAAGAAACTACTAGCAAAGAGTGTGTATGTCAGGAGAATAAAAGGGTATTTTGTTAAGTAGGCCAAATAAGTGTGAAGATATTGTAGAATAAAGGAGGAACTCTGCATGTTGTAGAGCTTGAAAGAAGTCTTTGCTAAAGATATGAAGATTTTGAAATAGATGAAGTTCTATTGAAGTGCAATCCAAAGAAAGTTTATCAAGAGGCAGATTATGAAGCTTATGAAGCTAAAAAAATAAAGAATGCATTTTGTGATCTAAATCTGTTAAAGAAAGAATATTAGATCCTGTTGAATTTAAAGTCTAAAGGGGGGGCATGAGATAAAAGAGTGAAGAAAGAAAGTGACCCCAGATTGTTTTTTGAAGGCAAATAAAAAAAAGTTATCACTGTTGATAAAAAGACCCTATTGTTTCAAGTCATCAATGTTTGCAGATTGAAGGAATGACAAAATTTATCAAAGTCCCTGAACAAATATTGGAGGAGACTTTTAAAAGGAGCTGCAGCTGGTAAATCTATCGTTGTTTATTTTTCCAAAGGAGTCAAGTTGAATGAAAATTCTGTATTGCTGTAGCAAGTTTGGGGTACTCTGTTTTTCCCCTGTTTTTATTCTCTTTGTCTTATTATCAAAGAAAAGAGATAAGATTGTTGTTAGAGGAAGAATAGAAGTCAAAGAAGCAGCTGCAAGGAGGATCTGAGATCTATCAAGATAAATAGAGCCAACTATTAAAGAAGAAGAGACTTCGTTGACATTGTAAGCACAGTTGAAGTTGTTGAAGGAGTTTTATCAGTCAAAAGAAATTGTGAAGAAATAGAGTGAAGGCACTTAGAGCTGTTGAAAGATAAGACTCTATAACAAAATCAAGGTAAGTTGAAATTGTTTGTTACAGATGGGAAAAGTAGGAAAAAAAGTTAAAAAGGAGAATGATAATTTAACAACTGTAAAAGATGTTTTAGAAGAAGAATTGTTAAATGTTAAGAAATGCAATTCAGAATTGGTAGCAAGTATAAAAGAAAAAGTAAAAGAGAAATATGAAATTATATGTGAAAATGATGTCTTGAGTAAAGAATTGGATGAAGTTAAAAAGAAAAATGTAGAATTGGAAGAAAAATTAAAACTGTCTTGTAAAAGAAAAAGAGGAAATACAAAACAAGTTGAAGTTTGTTGAAGATTTGAAACAAAATCTAAAAAAATTAGAAGAAAACAGTTTTCAAAAGCAAGAAATATTAAATTTACAGCAAGAAAATGACTGTTTGAAGACAAAGCCAGTTGTGCATGATATTTCTTGTGATACAAATGATTTGCATTTTGATAAATCAAATGAAGAATGTAACCTTGTTGAAATCATGTGTGAAGAAGATTGTATTGATGAAGATGAACATGTTAATGAGTCTGAATCTGATTCTGCAAATGCTATTTGTTTTGATGACAATGTTGGTATGAAAATTATGAAAAGAATGGGATACAAAGGAGAAGGATTAGGAAAACAAGAACAAGGAATGACACAGCCAATTGAGTCAACAATGAGGCCAAAATATGAAGGTCTCGGGTATGTTCCAGGAAAAGAGAATGATCCTACAAAAGTAGGTAAATTTGTTCGAGAAATGAAGAATGTTGAGTGTACACATTGCCACATAAAAGGTCATACTGAGGATAAGTGTTGTAATTTACATCCTTGCAACATATGTGGATTAAAGAATCATTGTGAGAAAATGTGTTTAAACAAAGATTGGAAGAATGAATCAATGACAGATTGCATAAGAATGGATTGTGGATGGATCTATGGATCAAGTTGGAAGAAGCTTATAGGTATGTTCAAACAATTGTACAAATTTTCATATGTGAAAAATGATAACAATCATAAAAGGTATGAATGTTCAAAAGGGCTGAAAAATATTTTGAGTGAAAAGAAATTGTTGTCTAATGAGACATTTTCAAATTGTGAAGATATTGAAAGTTCCATGTTGATATTTTGAAACAATAGTTGAAAAAAAACTGCCACAGCAGTTGAAAAATGCCAAATGAATGTCATCCTTATTGAAAGTTGAAAATGGTTTGAAATTTTTTATTGAAAAAGTCAGAAAAAATGGTTGCAAACACAAAACATAGAAGTGCAAGAAGAAGCCACAAGATCTTTCAAGTTTGAGTGTTGGATGCCCTATATGCAAGGGGTCATATGCAAGGAGATTTGAAGACTTAGAGAAGTAGTTGAAGCTACCGTTGCAAAAATTCAAAGGTTGATACAGCAGCAGATGTTGTAGAAACAATAAATTAAAAAGAGATTGTAGATGTTGAAGCATCAGTAAAAAGGAAAAAGGAAGGAGCTCCAGAAACTCTCAGCAGAGGAGTTGCTCTGGAATGTTTGCAGTAGCAACACAGAAAGTTGCATTGCACTGGAAGTTTTGCTCCGGAAAGTTAGCTCCAGAAATTTTGAATGGTGATAAAAAAAATTAAAAAGGCACAAGACTAAGAGGGAATGTTCAAGAGAACAGAACAAAGATAGAAAAATGATAGAAGTTAGTTGAATAGACTTTGTGCATCAGCACACAAAAATCACATTGTTGATGCCTCATCGATAAAAGAAATAAATAAAAATAGAGATTGCCATAGCGGAATGAAATGCGAGGTCCTTGTAAAATCAATTTGAAAAGCGTTACCATGATAGAGAGGTGTGTGTAAAACAGCCAGAGGATCAAATCCTAAAAAAAAAAAAATTTGGAAAGAGAGCAACATAGCTCTGCAACAAGCAAGAACGTGGTGTAAGGAAGAAGACATAGCATTGAAGCTTTGTTATAAAAAGATGAGGAAGAAGACAGAGCAACGCAGCTCACAATTTTTTTTATACAAGAACAAGAACAATGCAAGAAAGAGGATTTTATAAAAGATCAGAAGATCTCAGAAAAATCTCAGTTGTATTAGGTCATAAAAGGTCAATTGAAGTTGTCAATGAGTAAAAAAATAGCACAGCCAAATGCTGCAACACTTTGTAAGTAATGTTTGAAATCAGAACATAGATGCTTCGAAACTTGAAGTCAGATGCTCTGGAACTTGAAGAAAAATGCTCCAGAACTTGAAGGAAGATGCTCCGGAACTTTTGGACAAAATTCTGAAAATGAAGGCAGATGTGCCGGAACCTTTTGAGAAGATGGATGCTCCAAAATTTTTCTTGAGATGAATGTTCACAGTTGAGATTAAGGGGGAGTGTTGGAGATATAATCTCACCTGCTTTATTTAATTCTCCAGCTGTATCCATCTCATCAGCATGATTCGCATCATCTTTGTCTTAGCAAGATATCTCAGCATTGAAGTTAATTAGCCATC
>VDFB02127582.1:0-62231 GCA_007258455.2 Sequoia sempervirens
TGTGAAACTATGTATCGAATGCACTGGTTCTTGCATATAGAATACAATAACCCATTGAAAAGCTGGACAGGAAATAGGTATACATATTACACTAAGCTAAATTAGGGTCATAGGAAAATATATACTCCTATAATCAATAAGAGATCTTATACATAGGTCTCTGCTCTATACTTTCGACTTCGAGATCTATTGGAAGATTAATATATTCATCATATTGATAACAATATCATATAATTATATATACATATAAAAGAGAGTGATAAAATGAGTGAAGAGCAGCGTCTGAGAAGTTCAACTTGGGTGCTGCAAGAAGTATGTTTACATATGTGCTCTTTGAGTAGCTGTGTACATCGTGGGAGCAAAGCCTGCACACGTCCTTGTGAGATTTTAGAAAAAAAAATAATAACAGAAGATAACCCAGCTAAGCCAAGAGAAAATGCACAGATCTGTAGCTTTTGTTACTAATGAATATTGGTGTACTACTGCCTACACCAAGTAGCACAATATTGCATAAATAGGAAAAATTAGAGACTCAGTAATAAGGGCTGCAAGGGGGTGGATGAAACTCATGTAGATGAAGAAACCAAATCAAGTGACTTCACCTCATATTGAATTTGAAGGCAAGAGGGCATTCCATAATCTTGTCTCCATCCTATATTTATTTATTCTTACAGCCACTAACTACTCGAATGGATAGCGTATATAGAAAGGAGAGAGGGTAGGAATTCATGTTGAGGTGGGTGGCATAGGATCTTTAATAATGGTGAGGGATTCAACAGTAGAGGCATAGACCCATATCCTATTAAATGTGAGCTCAATATTACCTGGAAATCGATGCAGCAGCTAGAAGATAGGGTTGGAATTTAGTACCAGTCCCAATTATAGTCAATGTGTTTATCAATATCCTTGTAGTAGGTCAGTTCAGCTAGACGTGACATTTGCGTGTGTAGAACAACAAAAGAAAGGTTGTTGTTGTTATGGGCACAACCTTATTGTTAGCACGTTATCCTGGGGGTTGCCAATGTGCTATACATACAGACTGCATTTAATGTCGAGCTGCATATCTCTGAAGGGGATTTGCATCCCATGCCCTGACGTCTGATAAGATGGGATATCTATCTCTGAACTACTTCTCTTCTAGGAAAAGAAAAATATGTATGGATGGTTTGGTGGATTGTCCTCGTCATACTTTGACTACCACAGCCTGCTGCCCTTGTCACATCCTGCCACCTTGGTAACCTACAAATCCATGTGCTCACTATTGTTTGACTATCATTCATGAGCGTTGGAGTTAGATTGCACCGTACCCGTTAACACCATAAATGTTGGCCTACAATTTTCCTTTAGCCACTCTGACTAATTCTCCAATAACTCTTTAAATGCTGCTACCAAAATCAGTAAAGAGTTCAGCATTTTTTTTTTGTGCGAAATTTTTTTCTGTGTCTCGAATAATCAAATATTAAGGGACAAGTCACTTGGTTTATTTGATTACATTCATTGTGAACTTAAACTTTTAAGTGAAGTCATTTTTCAAATAATCTGTTGAAGCAATCACTGTGAAATCTTACCATAACTTTCCTCACTCTTGATATTTTGATTTCATTGTAATTTGTTGAACACCTGGTCCATTGTATGCAATTCTCTGAGATACGTTGCAGCACACACACCTTTTGATTTAACCAATCCATTCACAAGGCTGAAATTAATTATAAATGATGTTGTAAGAGCCAAACGATTACATTTTCTTAATAAAGGTATTATATGGTGACTCAATATTTGGCTGGAACGAATGAATATTTGTAAGCAGTGGTTGATGGGAACAAGAAGACAACACATGGATTTCTACTCATCCATGGGAGATTATTAGATTTACAATGAGTTTAGGCTTTGTGGAGTGGAACTTAAAGATGGTGGGTCCAATTATGGTTTTGTAGAGTAAACAGTTTTGCATGCGGTGCTTTATAACATGATTCTTATTTAAGTTTATTAAAAGGAAAAGAATCTAGCAAAATAAGTTTAATATAGTGAGAGTCCTCATTTAGGGCCCACGTATGTTTTCTCATGAAGTTTTTTCTTAGATAAATGGTCTTCTTAATATTCTTTCAATAAAGAAACTATTTTCTTTTCTCTTGGTAAGGGGAAAAGTTTAAATTTAAATAAATTAAGTTTTTACTAATATCACTATTTAAAAAGGGAGGCATTCTTTTCTTATTTTAAATGGGATCCTTAACTTTTGCTTTAATGAAAAATAAATGATATATATATATATATTTATTAATATAAATGTTTTTTTTATATAAGAAAGGAAAATAATCAAACAAACAAATTAATAGCTCTAATAATTATAAGTTAGAAAAGGGTATATATTAGTGATCTTATCATTAATGGGAATATTAATCGGGATAGTAATATTAAATTGTATAACAAATATTGTAAAATAAATAAATAAATAATTGACTATTAAGAAATAGTTCTTAGAATAACCTTATTAATGATGTTATGGTGGTAATTAAAAGTATTGTTTGCAATCATGAGTTGGAAATGGTAACATATATATGTTAATGTACAAAATAAAATTGTTAAGTTTTGAGTAATACTATTATTGTTGATCTAGTATTAAATTGATATATTATAATTGGTGAGCTAATCTTGTAACAAAATTACTATGGTGTAAAAGTAAATGTACCTTTGATGAATGAATATAGTTTGGGAATGACAAGCACACATCATCCCTCTTGGAGTCTATCTTATACATGTAGTAGGTCTTGAATCATATACTCAAATAATAATAATAAATAAATAAATAATTGTTGCATTTTCTAGTGAAATTTTTAGGCATGACAACTAGTACCCTCGCTAATGGTTACCATAGAATTAATACCAATCATGTCGTCCCATTTAAGCCAATAGTGAATGTTGTTACTAATTCTAATCTTAATATGGGTATAACAAATAATGTAAATATTAACACAAGGAATAATAAAGACAACCTAATATTAGCATTAATATTGTACTAGATCTAATATGTTGAGTTACGTGCGTAGCATAAAGAATCATAATTGTTGTGACCCTAGTAATAATACATTTTAGAAGGAATAATAATAATGCATTGAATGATAAATTGGGAATGGTAAATCAATCATCATTTCGGACCTATTGGAAGAAACATTAACATAGCTTATTTAAATAGTAACTATTGCTTTCATGTCAACAACACTAATATCTTCTAGAGCATTCTTCCCCTTAAAAGTTCCTTTCATAAGTAAAATCTAACATTACTAATTTTGTCATAAAGAGTTATGTCTTCTTATCAAGTAGAGTTAAACTTTAGTGGTTAGTTTATGTTGCGAAGACGGGATCTGTAAGTTTTGTCAGGAGCGTTGGCCCCATTATAGGTGGGAATGGAAATTCTAGTGTAAATTAGTTTTGTAGAACATACAAAAAAAATAAATTATTAGTTGGGTTTTTTTGACAAAAATTATGGGCATGGCAGGTGGGCTCTACAAACTGAGATGTTTAAGACGTCTTATCACTTATGTTGTATCTCCATGACCTCTAAATTGGCTGCTAAGCATAATGTCTAATGATGCTTACCTTTTAATATTCCCAAGTTGGGTTAATTAGTCACATGGAGAATGGATTTTGAGCTAGCCAAGATCTGCCTTGAAGTACATCAACTGGGACACCTATTCATCAGGCTAGTTTTCTTCTTAAACAAGATCTATTTTTGTAGTACCTTATATTATTTCCATTGTATGGCTTATTAATGAGCTTTGTACAAGAGATCGATTCACACAAGTCGACATGCTTCTCTGGTGCTTATTAATTTTTTGCATTCTATTCATCATGATTAACATATTCCCATTCATTTTGGCTTTAAAAGGCGGTGAACAATTTTTTATTTCACTCATAAAAACTGAAGGGCTTTGGAGAGCGATGGGATGCAAGATTTGTGTTTTGAATTCTGGAAAAATGTTGTCCTAACCATGGAATTTCAGATTTTGTTGTCCAGTCAAGCTAAGGGAACATCCTTTTGAGGATAATCTTTCCCATGAAAATCTGGTGATGATCTTCCAAATTGAGTGTCCTAGGGTTGAGGAGTTGGTACACTCAGTTCTTGGCTTTGAATTAAAAATCCCTAGAGCTCATCATCTAATTTTCCCTTCCCAGGTTCTTTATGTGTTCTTGTCTAATATTTTGGACCTCCTCCAGTCACTAGTTGAGCTGGAACTAATTGTCACTAAGTTTTTCAAGCCTCAAATTCTTGATGATGATGCTTTATTGCAAGTTGTTCAAGGTTATAATATCTTTGTTGGTGATGTGTATCTGGGTGGCTTATTTCCTAGAGAATATGTTAATTCTAGGTTAGGTTTTAATAAAAATTTTAAGGCCATAAGATTATCTCTACAGCTCAGAAATGATGATATCCTTCTTAAGGAATTAAGGAGAAATTATAAACGTATGTGTGTCACAGTGAGTTTTGATATCAAGGAGAAATATTATGCCATATCTTTTCTCTGTGAACACAATCCTCACCCATCTCCAAACCTAGGTCTTATTGGTTTAGAGGAAGGTGCTACAGTGTCTGTTCTATAAAATGAAGAGTTTGAGCTATTACTAGTTGGAAATGATGTTCCAAAGGAAAATGGTGTTGGTTCTTCAGTCAAGTTTCAATTTTCTAAGGATAATTTTGCTGGTTTTTCAGTCGAGCATCATTTGGTAGAGATAAATGTTGCTAGGTATTTAGTCAGGTTTTAATTTGCAAAGGATAATGGTGTTGGTCTTTTAGTTGAGCATCAATTGGTAGAGATAAATGTTGCTGGGTCTTCTGATAGTTATGTGGCAAGGGCACAGATTCTTCATGTTGAGAGTAATGGAAAAGAACCCCAGTTTGGTTATGATTTCTTCACTTAGGAAAGGTGCCTGCAAGAGATTTCAGAGGGGCAAGATGAGAATTCAGTTCGTGGAGAAGATTGCATGGAGGAGTAAATTCCTAGTTTTTTGGATATTGCTAGTTTTGTTACGAGTTTCATTTTGATACTCTAATATTGTAGTACTTTGATGGGGATAGTAGTATTTTGCTGGGTTAATTATGCTACAATGTAGTTGTTGATCTAATATGGTAGTACTTTGAAGGGGATAGTAGTATTATGTTGGGTTTATTATGTTGCAATGTATTTCTATTTAGTAGTTTGATTTGGATGCTGGTAGATGGATAGTATGGAACTTCTAAACTGATCTGGCAATTTGGCCTATTTTGGTGATATATGTACTACTCTTTTTTAAATATAATATAATATATATAGTTTCCGTTCCTTTTATCAAAAAATAAATAAATTAATAATTAAATATAAATGCACTCAAATTAGCCCCAAATATTAATCTAGGTTTATTGACTTATTCAATTGCATTTCATTAACCCTAATTAAAGTTTGCATTCCTTTACACGCCAAACACTTAAAGAGCTCATACTAGACTTTCAACAATTACTAAAGGTAGTTAAATTATAGAAACCTTAAAAAGTCTTTGAATACTTCCACCTTAACAACCATGACTTGACTAATTGTTGTGCTCTCGATAGAGCAAGTGATTCTTGATATAAAACTCATTTTATACTTTTTCATAAGAGATATTTTTAAAGATAAATTAATATATTATTTAAAGTCAGATTTTGGTTGGTCAACTGTTTTGCATCTTATAAGAATTGTAAGTTCATGTGTATGTGTGATATTTTTTTATTAAAGATCCACTTTTGTACTATTATATTTTTAACATTTATTATGAGTTAATATCATTATTATATTTCAGAAATGGGGATAATGAGAATGTATATAATGATGATCATAATGCATGCTATCACACAAACATATCTAAAATTCATTACACTAGAAAAGATTCCATACTTGCTATTAGAACAACTCTTGTAACATAAATTTGTTTCCTTATTCTTGATTAACCCAATAAATATGTTTACATTTACATCACATATAGGTCAATACTTTTGTAGTTATCATTGAATAGATAGATTATTGGTACATGCTTCATGTTCAAAAATAAAGTTTAAAATTGCATAGATATATCAGATATAAATTGTGTTGAGCATACTCATATTCATATGGAAGCAAATGATGTGCATCAAGTGATTGGCCATATTCATCATAACGAATCCCATGGTGAAGTTACACATGAAATAAAAGAGAAACCACCTAATTTATAACCAGCTCATCAACAAGAGATACATAAAATAGATCAAGCAAACAATAAAAAAGAAGAAGTGTAAAGCCATAAGATAAATTTGATGATTTCTATTGGGACAGGACAATGGTGATATGTCAAATGAAGATAATCATGAAAATTTTGAGATTTAATCGTTGAACCTCTCAAAATTGTTTGTTGATTCCTAAGATCCCTCATTGACTACATACCCATATTTATTTTTTGTATTTTACATTCTTACATCTACCAAATGCTTGTTGTGCCTCACATATCCTATTTCATGCTTTCTCATACCCAAATTGAAGCAATTTATTCTCCATCTTTTTCTTTGCTTGACACATTTCCTATTAATTCCTTATAACCCAACTACAGATTAATTACACAATAAATTCATAGAATATAATCAAATATCTGATTTATAACAATTAACACACTGGGTTAATTAACAACTAAGAATAGTGGAAGAAAAAAGAAGAATCCAATAAAAAATAGACAATAACATAGATATACCCAGGAAACCCCAGTACAGGGAAAAACCTACAAATGTTGGATATTCTATTCAGCCTAACAACAAACTTTTCTTTCAAAAAAATAACACAAGTTTGCTACAACAATCTTACATATATAGAGCCCAGATACTTTACTTAGTGTGCAAGAAAAGAAACTTCCCTTGAATTATTTAGCTTTAAATCACACATAAAACCACTCTTGGTTTTATCCCAACCTCACAAACTCAAAAACATTCTATTAAAGAATAAAAAATATGTTGCTAAAAATCCAACTCGAGTTTCTTTAAAGAAACTCCACATCCCACCTTTCAAGCTAGAAAATCAACACTCCCTCTTAGCGAGGAATGTGTTCTACACAACACCCAACTTGTCCTTGAAGAATTCAAACCTACTCTTCACCAAGGCCTTCGTCAGGATATCTGCTATTTGTTCATTTGTAGGAATTTAATGGAGCTTCACTATCCCCTTCTCCACACAATCTCTAATGAAGTGGTACTTGATCTCAATGTGCTTTGACTTGTCATGAAACACTGGATTATTATCACAGTAAATGACTATAGGATGCAACTCCTGATCAAATAGCCCAACTAGAAGTTTTCAAAGCCAGATAGACTCACATGTAGCCATACTGGCTGCCATATACTCAGCCTCTACAAAACTTAGTGCAACTGACTTCTATTTCCTACTATACCAAGAGATTGCTCCTGATCCCAAACTAAAACTACACCCTAAAGTGCTCTTCTGATCAGCTGTACTGCCTGCCCAATCTGCATCAGTAAAACCCTCAAGCTTCATTCTATCCTACTGAAGATACTTCAACCCATAATCAACTATGCCTTAGATATATCTCAAAACATGCTTCACAGCTATCTAGTGTACACATTTAGGTTCCACCATAAATTGAATAGGTGAGTTCACTGCAAAACAAATGTCTGGCCTGGTGTTGAACAGATACATAAGAGAGCCTATCAACTATTTGTATAAAGTTGGGTCCACTACCTCTGATCTGGAAGTATCCATATTCTTCCAATTGGTCACAAGTGACATTGACATGGGCTTACAGTTCTCCATCCTAAATCACTTCAAGATATCAATTAATTAATTCCCTTGTGCAAGGAAGATCTCTCCCTATTTCTACCACAACTCCAATCCCAAAAAGTAGTGCATCAACCACAAGTCCTTCATTTCAAACTCTCTTGCAAGATCCCACTTGCAGTGTGTTATGAGCTCCTCTAACCTTGTGAGAAATAGGTCATTAACATATAACACCAATACAAGAATTTCACCCTTCACCTGAACATAGTACAGGTTTAGATCTGCCTCACTTTTGATGAAGCCCACACACTGCAAGTAACTGTCAATACATGAATACCATGCCCTGGGAGCCTACTTGAGTCCATACAGCGCTCTTTTCAGCCTGCATACATGAGAATCTCTCCCATGTGCTTCAAATCCTTTTGGTTGATATATGTAAATCTCTTCCTCAATCACTCCATTGAGGAAGGTCGTCTTTAAATCCATCTGGTGAATCCTTCAACCCATATGTGCTACTATAGAAATGATAGCTCTTATGGATGATTACCTGACTACTCGAGTGAAGGTCTCGTCATTGTCGACTCCTTATGAGAAAACCCCTTAGCCACAAACCAGGCTTTGAAATTTTCCACACTACCATCTGCAGCATGCTTAATCTTATACAACCATCTTGAGCCCACCACAGACTTATATTTTGGTCATGGTACTACCTCCCACACACTATTCTTCAAGATGGAAGAATACTCTTCCACTGTGGCATCTCTCCACACTTGGTGCTTTGGTGCCTCCTAAAAGATGGAAGGCTCTACTTCAATTAATTCACTCATAAGTGTCACATAGTCAGAATAACGCCTAAGATCCTTTCTTTGTCTAACTGAATCTTAAGGATCACCTAGATATTCTTGAGCCTCTCTTAGTGTCTGCTCAGCTACCCTATTTCTCCTCTTCTCGGTAATAGGAATCTGAGGTTGAGGAATTATTTTTTCCTCCTTCTGATCAACCTACTCAGCCTACTTGCTTTGCTCTCTATCTTGCATGACTAAAGTTTGAGGAATTTGTGTTGCCTCAACTGTGGGTGATTGCTCCTCCTCATTCATCAAGTTTCCAAACTTCTGAAGAGCCCTCTCTTCCTCAAACTTCACATCTCTATGAACCACTATTTTCCTAAGAGAAAGAATGTAAACCCAATAAGCCTTAGAATTTTCATTGTACCAAACAAGGATTCCCTTCTTTGCAGTGGGTTCCAACTTGGTTCTTCTCTCAACAGGAATGTGACAATACACAAGGCATTCAAATATGTGAATGTGCCCCAAATCTAGTGTCTTACTAGTGAACACCTCTTTTGGAGTCAACTTTCCCAACACTTTGTGAGGACTCTTATTCTAAAAATACACAACTGTATTGCAAGCTTATGCCCATAAGAATGAAGGAAGATCTTGATCATGAAGCATGGCCTTGGCTACTCCAACTATAGCCCTATTTTTTCGTTCAACAACCCCATTTTGCTAAGGGTTGTATGAAACTGTCAACTCTTTCTTGATACCTTCCTAAGCACAAAAATATTTGAAGGAATTTGAGGTATACTCACCTCCATTATCAAACCTTAGTATCTTGATCTTCCTCCCTATTTGGTTCTCCACGAGAGCCTTAAACTCTTTGAACCTACTAAAGACCTCATCTTTATTCTTCATGAAATATATCAACGTCTTCCTGGAGAAATCATCAATGAAAGTAACATAATACTCATATCCATTCAAGGATGTTGTTGACATAGGCCCACACACATCTGAGTGTACGAGATCCAAAATACCTTTATATCTAGTGTCACTGCCTGGAAAATTGGTCTTGGCATATTTCCTAAGAGTGCATCCCTTACACACCTCATGCATTTTTGTCTTCATCTCAGGCAGCCCTGTCACTATTTCCTTAATAATATTAAGTGCTCGATGGTGAAGGTGAGCCATCCTCCTGTGCCACAATTCTCCTAGCCCATTACAGCTACTTACCAATGCATGTGCTAGCTCAAACTATAACTGAAACAAGCTACCATGCCTGACTCCAATCACTTTTGCAACCTTGGAATCCTTGGGACGAATATAGAATTTTCCTCTCTCAAAGGTCATTATGTAACCTTTATTTTCCAAAGTAGAATATAAGATTTAAATTCTTTGTCATGCTAGGGACATACAACACATCCTCCACCAACAAGGGTTTGCCAGGCTCCCTCTGAAACTTGAGGGTGCCAATACCAATTGCATGGTACTTGGCATTGTCTTCGAGCTCAATATCTAGAAATCTAGCTTCTTCTCCTCCAACTTGGTGAAACATTCTTTGACTCCTATCTTGTGGCAAGAATCTCCACTGTCAATATACCATACCATGTTAGCAAATGAACTTGAGAGATAGGAAATGAGTGAAAACTCACTCAAATTGTGATGCAAACTCGTTCACCTCTATTGTAGCAGCAACTTGCTTCTTCTACTTGTCCTTATTTTTCTTATTCAGACATTGACTAGCATAGTGACCCATCTGATGGCAGAAAAAACATTTTATCTTGCTTAAATATTTCTTCTTCCCACTATTGGAATAAGAACCTTTCATTTTCTCTTTATTGGAATTCTTCTTACCCTTGCTTGTAAGAGCAATATTTTCTTCATCTTGACCCTTCCTCATCTGATCTCCTCGATGAGCACCTTCACAGATCTCCTCCTAAACAAAATTATCCTAAAGTCTTTCCCAATTAGGTAGCTGATCTCTATCAACAACACACTTGACAAACACTTCCCAGTGCTTCAAAAAACCATTCAAGGCTATACACACCAACTCATCTTCATAAATCATCTCTCCAATAGCAGCAAGCTCATCCCTGACCTGTGTTAACTTGGACAAGTAAGAGTTCAGACTCTCACCTTTGGACATCTTGCTACTATGCAATTTTTCCTTGAGCATCATCTTATGACTCTGATAATCACTCTGATAAAGTTGTGTGAGAATGTCCCACATCTCCTTAGAAGTGCCCTTCCCTGATAAATGAGGAATTAAATGATCTCTTACTCCATCCAGGATAATCCTCTGAGCCTTGGCCTCTTTGACTTCATGCGAATCTAAAGCAACAAGATCATTTTTTGGTGATGTCACTTTTGTACTAGTATAGATCCACAACTTGTTCTTCTTGAGAATAGATGTAATCCAAAACTTTCATTGCAATAAGTTAGACGCACCCTCAAGCCTATCCTTGTATTGAAAACTGGTTTGCATAGCCACAAAAAACTGGAGAAAAAAATCTTTTTTTCTTTCTTGAAATCTACATCACAAATCTTGGCTTCATATTCAGAGTTTAGTGCTCTGATACCATGTTAATTCCTCATAACCCAGCTATAGAATAATTGCACAATAAATTCACATAATATAATCAAATATCTTATTTATAACAATTAACACACTAGGTTAATTAACAGCTAATAACAGTCTAAGCAAAAATAACAAGAATCCAATCACAATAGACAATAACACAAATATACCTAGGAAACCCTAGTGCGTGGAAAAACCTGCAAATGTTGGATTTTCTATTTAGCCTAGCGACAAAATTTTCTTTCAAAAATACAATGCAAGTTTGCTACAAAAATCTTACATATATATAGCCTAGCTGTTTTATTTAGCGTGCAAGAAAAGAAACTTTATTTGCATTCTTTGGCTTTAAATCACACATAAAATCACTCTTGGTTTATCCCAATCCCACAAACTTGAAAACATTCTATTAAAGAATAAAAAATCTGTTGTTGCTGAAAATCCAACTTGATTTGCTTTAAAGAAACTCCACATCCCACCTTTCGAGCTAGAAAATCAACATTTCCTCCCATGCTTGTGTGACACTCTTTATTCCTGTCTTCAATTTATCTTTCACCTTTATCTTTGACTCCTACATGGTTTCCACTTCTACCTAAGTTCTTGTTTCTATTTTCCTATTTCTTCTCATCCTTATTTAGTTGTGGTTTTATAGACCTTCCCCTTTGCTAGTGTTGCTCTCTTGTGTTCACTTATTACTTTCCATTATATACATTTTCTCATGCTTGTTGCTTAGTCTTTAAAATTTAGCTATTCTCTTTTATTCTCATATTGTTATATCTTGCTTACATTGGTAGATCATACTTTTTAAAATCACATTTTTAGCCTATCTCACTAAATCACACTTTCAGAGCTTAATTTTAATCATACATTCCCAAATCATATTTTTTGAGTTACCCTTTGGGGAAATCTTTCTTTCCCCATTTCATGCTAAAATTCACTTCCACATCTTTACATTATAGAGTAGAATACTTTCCCATTAGTTTTTTTTCTTTCATTTCTATATCCTTATATTATTAAAATTATACCTTCACCCACCTCATAGAATCTATGCCTAAATCAAAGGCATCATGCTTTCCCTCTTATACAATATTATTTTAGTGCTATACCTTTATGTTAGGGACATTTTTATATTTTATTACGATTTCTACCTTATCAAACAAGGTCATTACCCAAACCTAAATTTGACTCAAAACTTGTCTTGATTGTCATCCAATACATTAAAGATTCCTTACATGGGAAACCTACATGAGTTTTTACACATATGTAATTTTGTGATATGAAAATGACATCTACACAAGGGAATATTTATATTGGTGTATGTACTAAAGTCAAAGCATCTACAAAAGGAAAAGACCAAGTGTGCTATTAAAAGTAGCATATAGACTAATAAGAAAAGGATAACAAATGTTAGAGTAAATGGGTTGCTAATGACATGTGATGGTTGTTGGAACAATTACTAATTTTCATGATGTGACATTGGTGATTAGGTGTGATGAAAATTTGGTACAATGATTTGGTGATGAGTATTGAGAGTTCCTAATGATACTGAAGCTATAAGATGTCAATATGATTCATAAGATCCAAGAAAATTAAGAAATGCAAATTTCTTTTCCTAAGAGATGGAATTTAGAGATGAAAATATTTCATCTCCTAATAGGCAATATGGTAGCAACACTAGAGGATCTTTGGTAGATCTCAGATCAAAATTGATGGGGATATTGTGTACTAGAGTGATGCATAGATGTAAATATTGATGGAGCAATGAATCAATGGAAAATTATCCTACTATAGGAGATATGATTGGATTTATATATGTTTTCAAATTTAAGATTAGTGGTGGAGATACCACTAGTGTTGATGGGTCTTGCCAATGGTCTATTACAACCTAGAAAGAAAAACTTGTATTTCAATTAGGGTTCTCATAGTGCACGTTGGTTATCTTGGAGGATGGGCATTATTTTGTGTGGGGTCCATTCATGATAGCATAGTTATAAAGTAAATTATAGTTGGTTATTTTTGTGATACTACTACAAGTATGGGCCTATAAGCATGTTTCTATGGGTTAGCTACAGATCATGCATAATATTAGGTATCCACAATATCTTTATAGATATGGGTGGTAAATATGATAGGGAGTAAAGTTTAGGTAGCTAGTGATATATAATTTTAGAAAATGTTGTATGAGTTGATACCTCAAGATATTGTATGTAGACCATAAAAGGGGAGTAGAGGCTTGGGTGGCTAAGGATGATCACATGGGCCTTATTTTGATTGAGTTATACTTGGTTGGATAGTAGGATTACATCATAGAATTGTAGTAGTTGTATTGAATACTACAGTAGTTTGAGATTCACTAGGACATCCCAATATGACTATACTTTTTTCCTATGTGACATAAAAGGCTTCTTTGTTAAGAGAACAATTTGATTACGTAGTGATGGTGGAGTGATAGTGGAGCCACCAAATACTATCTTGGGTTGTGATGGCTAACGTGGTGGATGGAAGGGTGGTAGAACTATATCAATCTGCATGGGAGAGTATATGAATAAAAAGACTTACTATTTGTAGAGCTTAGACTCAATGAGATCATTCAGAGGAGGGCTAATAGGAGTTTTGATAGTAGAGGGAGATGGAGAGGAAACAAAGGTGGTCCATAGTAAGAGGGAGCTATGGAGGAGGTAATGGTGGATGAGATGTGGATGGAGATGAGAGATATGGAGGAAATTGAGGAGGTGGAGGTGATAATGGTAAGGCGATAAATTTTTTGAGGGAGGTAGAGATGGAGGGCCTTCTAAGGGATGGAGGAGGGTTCATAGAGGGAAAAATATAAGAATAGGGAAATCAAATGTAGTTTTTTTAGGATATTTAATCCTATCATTTGGAGGTAGGATGAATATATTTGAGAGATACCTAATTTGGAAGGAGAGTTCATATGGCTATATGTAGAAGTGGATGGGCTAAGAGTGGAGTTTCCAACCTCTCATGAATTTTTATTAGTACTTATCCTTTTTTTATTTTCTAATGTGTATCTTATGTATAAGGTGGAGGTGCAATAAAATGATGTCTTGAGACTTTGCTTTTAGTTACATAGTTTGATTCACTATGATACAGGTAGTTTATATTATTAGAATAGCTTCCCAATATAATTTCAATTTTCAATTTTCTTTTCTAAGATTCATTGTCAAAGCATACACCCTATTCTTTGTTCTTATATCTTAACCTTGATGAGATTTTACTTGGATCATTTTTGTTGAGAGGTCCAAGACCCTATCCACCTTCTCCATTTCTTCACTTTTTAGTGATATTTCTATCTTATAATCTTCTACTCCTATTATAGCCACCTTATTTTTTAACATTGTCCCTTATTTTTTAGTGATATTTCTATCTTATAATCTTCTAGATATTTGATTTATTACATATGAACTTATAGAAATGAATCTTTTCATTTATTGTAATTTTATTTCCTTTTTGGTTGTGGTAGCAAAAGATAATACTTAGCAACTTCGTGTAGTCTCATGACTATAGAAAAAACCTAGAGTATTTATGTTCAATTAGAATATGTATTTGATAATTTTATTCTACCACTTCTTTCCTTTCTCTTTACTATGATATAGTTTCTTTTGGAGTCCCTTCATCATCATCTAAGGGGCTAGAATGTTGTAATAACATTTTGTGTGAGTTTTATTTTTTCTCTTTTTATATTCTTTTATTATTATTTTATTTCCTTCTCTCTTTTTAAGCTCATTTGTAGAGATTTTATGATTTTATCAACTAGATATTTTTTTTGGAAAAGGTTACTTCAATTCTAATGATTTCTTCTAGATGTTTTCATTTATTTCCCTTCATTTCTTTTTGGAGTATCTCTTTTGTTACTATTATGCCACCAAGTGTTCCTTTTCTAGTATGTTTCTCCCACTCATACACCTTAAACAATCTAATTGCCTTTGCTCTAGGATTATATTTATAGTTGAGTTATGTGTTATTAATAATATCCAAAAAAAAATGGATGATGATCTAAAATTTTCTCTAGTTCTTTCATGCCATCCTCTTTATTTTGTCAACTTTATTATGAGCATCATTTTTAGGATTTTTATTAATGTACTTCTACTAGCTTCTAAACCTTTATTTTTTAGTATCTTATGGAAGGGAGAGGATAAGGTACAATGGTATTCCAAGATTTTATTAGCTACCCTAAATGAGAGTGGTGGATCTAAGAAAGTATACAATTTTATTTATTCTAAATGGATATGTCTTTTATCAATGAGAAAGGCCACCTCTTTCTCCAATTTTTACACCACTTTATGGAACAATATCTCACTCTTATGCAATTTTTTCTTAAAATTTAGAGAATAATTAATCATAACCATATCTACAAATAGTTGCATTTATAAAGAAGAAAGGTGAGTGTAAATAAATTATTACACTAATTAAAAAACATAGAGAAACATGTGTCATAGAAAAATAAATAATGGAATCATAATATATTAATTTGCATGGGAAAAACATTTGAGAAGAAATACCCCACACTCCAAGACTTGCACAATGTATTGTAAAATAAATAAAGGATTATAGTAAAATTGTATGTTCACAATTTTTTATATAAGAATTTGACCACCATTCAAATATAGAGTAATTTCAACATTTTGGAAGCATATTTTTACTTCAAACTATTTTCTGAAACTACAACTCCAAGAACCAAGAAAATAAGCAAGAGTTCAAATTATAAACCATAAATGGTTTGGAAAATTATTAGCAGTAGCAAAGGAGGTATATTTCCCAAACCAAGATATCAAATTCTAATTCCCCCTTGGAAAAAGATCCTCCAAGATTTTTTTTATCTATATTCCTTGCAACATTTAATTTTCATAAAATATAATATTTTTCAACAAAAACTTGAGTGCCCAAATTTATCCTCATTCAACCTATTCAAAGATGCTATGTGATAGGTGTCCAAACTTATTACAATGTTGATAAAAGTTAAAATGTAACCTCCCTCTTAAATTTTTTATAATTTGTCATATGTAATTCCCCTAATGTTAACCTTACACACATCACAAGAGGCTAAAAAATGGCCAAAACATGACACTTAAAGTTAAGATTCCTACCTTCTCATATGAAAAAATATCACTAATGATGAAATTGAGTAAGCCTCCAAACAAGGCATCAAATGTCTCACAAGAAGATAAAATCAATGGAAGACAAAATAGTGATTGTAAACAAAATAGATTAAAATGGACATTAGGAATGTTACCTTGAAATAAATTTTCCCAACATTCTCTGAATTTTTAGAAACCTTTCAAGAGAAAAAGGGAAACTCATCAATGTACTAAAATCTAATTACCAATGATTGAGAGGCCCATTTACTTTCAAAACCATCTAAACATTTTTTCTCATGAGTATGGTTAATGCATTTACAAAATATTCCATAATTTGCACCTTTTCTAAGTTTACCCTTCCATAATTTTCTACCATATACTTATCCTCCCTCTATAGTCAACAAAGTGATCACATGTTTCTTACACATCCAAATGATTTTGCAACCAAATAAAGTAAACATATAATATTTTTTTGGATATTCTCCTATCAACATCACCTACTATATCTAAGTTAACAAAACCATGAGTATGAAGATAATTATGGTCTCCTATCAAATTACAATAATAACACAAGAAATTACCTAAAATATCCTACAATATTTAAATACTCTCTTAAAAATCCTAAAGAATTTTTTTAGGATTAGACAAAACCTATTGAAAAATACCACTACTATAGAAATCTATGGTCTACTATAGAGCATAACACACATTAAAATTTCAAGTACAATTTGGTAAGGTAATTTTCTCCTATCTTCCAAATAAAAAGTATTTGTTGGAAAATGTATTAAAAATAACTTCATTCCTTATGTCAAAGGATAAAATATTGGTCTACAATCATGCATGTTGAACCTCTATAAAATTCAATTGACATACTTACTTTGTCCAAGACATAGATTTGTGTTCACTATCTCATACCTCCATTATATAATAAAAGATAGAGTAAATGGGTTTAATATAACAATGGATACCAAAACCATTCTATCATGCAAAATCCCTAGACTAACCTTAGAGAGAATATTCAAATAATAGTAAATAAACCAAGGACTTCATATGGTCTTAATCAATGTGTTACCAAATAAAAAATATAATTGTAAGGGAATATTTGACCAATAACTCCCCAATGGATTACATCCTCAAGTCTAGTGCTCCATTGATTTAGCCAAGAATCTCATGTATCATCCTATATATTTTTTCTCAATTTTTCTATTTTTTCATGCATGAAAAAATGCCTTGATGTTTGGTGAAAAACCTACATTCATAAGAAATAAAATATAAAATTAATAATAAAATTAAAAATATTCAAAATTATACTTTTTGGAAAGCTTATAATAATGGTTACATGCTTACAAAACATAATTTCTAAATGAATTAATTTGATCCCTCAAAAGGTAAATAAAAAGTGAGCTTTTTTCAGTATTTTTATAAGTATGAAGGAGACTCCATTGTGGATATGATTTAAGACTAGATGGGTTCTATCCAAGGGTTTTTATCTAAGGGGTTCTTATCTAACCCTCTTCAATTGAAACCCTTTATATGGAACCCCTCAAGGTTTAAATCATTTGTTTTTCTAAAATAAATGTGATTTTAGGTAAAAATCAAGATGTCCCAAGTTTGTGATCCATTATTGTGGGATGACCCAACTTGATTGTAAGGTTAATGACACTTTCATCCTAACATGTTCCCACACTTGATATTATAAAATATAAATAGATCTATAGGAAATATAAATGAATTAAGTAAAATATGTAAGACCCATGACCTTCCTACATCCCAATGATTTAACCATGATCACTAGCTTCATGAGTGTATGTACAACATTTTATTAAGTATCAAACCTCTATAATAAGGCCTTACCATTCTCTACTATCTCTCACACAAAGTGATATTGAACATCAACTTTCTTAGTACAAGCATGATACATGAGATTCTTGGCCAAATAAATAACACTTTGATTGACACTAATATTTCCAACAACCACACAATCAAAACTAATGCATATATACAGTATTTATAACAAAAATAATTTCTTAGATACATGTGTAGGAATCTGTATACTCTACTTTATTCTAGTGGAAAAAATAATTTTGGGATTCCACTTACTCATCCAACTTTGTATACCACCTAATAAAAACCACAATAATGAGTGAACTTTAACTAAGTCATTTACCCAAATTACAACCAAAAATCCTTATATGTATAATGACAACCACATCATCAATTTTGCGAGAAGACACAATATAATAGAAAATGTCATAAAAATATCTAAAAACCCTCTTAATGTAAGTCCAATACTCCTTAATAGGGTCAAACATAAACATGCTCAAAACTCCCACTATTTGAGAAATATTTGGTCTAGTGCAAACCATTGCATACATCAAGTTACCAAAAGTAATAACATAAGTCATGTTAAGAATATCCTCAAAATAATAATTCAATTTAAGATACATATCTAAAAAATAAATATTGGCAACATGAATGAATTACTCACTAGTTTACAATCATGCATAATAAATGAATACAAAATGGTAGCAACATACTCTAACTTTACAAAATATTTCTATGAACCTAATCCCTACTAATCTCCATCCTAATAGTGTATTTTGCAATCCCCATTTATCTTTCATATCCAAATTTTTAAAAACCTATGTTTTTAGTTCTTTAATAACCATCTATTTGTTACAAATAAATATCTTATCCACATATAAGAAAATTATTAAAATCTAATCACTAATATTTTAAGTGTAAGCATAATGATCCCTTTTATCCTAATAAAACCCAAAACTAAATGCACAAGCAACAAAGTTCTAGTAGCAGGGTATGTGCAGGATCATCATGGAAAAAACAGGCCCTTAAGTGGCAAAAAAATTAGAAAAATCAGAGTTAGGCAACTTGACGTAAAAATTTGAATAAGTTATCTATATTATTTCAAAAATATGTAACAATAGAATCTGTAGCAAATTGAATGTAGTTTCTAAACTACTAGGTTTGTTTTTAAAAAATCTATTTGGTGAAACTTTGAAAATTCAATATAGTGGTACTTAAATTTCAGAGAAAAAATAAGAAGTAGGTGTCTGTACCACCCTAACCACAATAAAATGATAATATTTTTTTATAATATTTTAGATATAAGTAGAGGATTCATGCCCCATGTGATGCATATTTTTTTGTAAAATTTGCCAAGTAAATAATTAATTATGAATTTTTTACAAACTTTTTAAAAAATATAAAACTTGTATGTCTACCACCTTAACTTGGTCAAAACTTCATGAAATTCAATTTTTCTTTTTTAATCCTATAGTATAAGCATAGAATGTGACGCATGTTTTGGATTCAAAAAATGTGATACCATTTGAAAGCTATAGATGTTTTTCAATCAACCTATCAATCAGGACTTTAGTCGTAATTTGAATAGAAAATGAATAATAATTACTCATTAAATTCAAAGTAAAGCATAATTTATATTGGTGGAAAGCTGAGAATATCCTTTAAAAACCCTTTTTGTTTCATCAATTTTGGGTAAAAAAATAGTCGTCAGCCACATACCCATCATATTGCCACTTTTTGGCCCATCATGATCTTGCACATACCCAGCACATCCTAGGTGACTATTTCATACCATGAAATTATTGTTTTAACCTACAAAAAAAATGTTCCTTACCCTTCACAACAAAAGATTTACATTGTCACATACAAATCCCCTCCTTAAGATCCATATGTAAGAAGGAAATACTAACATCATTTTTCTCCATCTTAAATCACAAGTTGTAGTAGTAGATAATAGGAATCCAATAGAAGTTAATTTATCAAAACAAGAGAAAAAATCACTAAAGTTGACTTCCTCTCTTTTAAAGTATCCCTTTGCCATCAATTTTTCCATGTTCCACTCTAACCATCTGTTTTTACCAAAAACAAAAAAAATATGCACCCACTTACAACCAATGGGATTTCTTCTCTTAGGCAAGCAAACAAAAACTTAGGTGTCACAACTATCCAAGGTCATCATCTTCTTGATGCAGGAGCATCCTAGGTGAAAGTGTGATTGACATCAACTAGACGAAGGAGTGATTTAAATTTGAATTTAATAATTTTTGTTTGAGAAATAATTGTGACATTAAGGCCAAAATATTTAATTAAAATAATTGGGCTTATTATATTGTTGCAAAAATGGTGGTGTTGGAGATATTTTAGGAGGAAAATTTTGATTTTTTGAAGTTCAAAAAGTCAAAAAGACATTTTGGGTGTGGATTTTTCAGGAAATAAAACTGGGTAAAACTCATTAAATCCCCTTAACTATATCATGGAAGATTTGGACACCCAAGTTGTGTAACTATTGTTTTTTTCTAAGTTCGGCTCCTATTTGTGAGGAGGTGGTTGATTTTCTTGGCCTAGTCTTTCATGGGAGTGTTTTAGAGATTGTAAATGCATATTTAATATTTTATTTCTTGATTTTGGAGAGTTTTAATAGGTTTGAGGTGTTACATTTTAGTTGGAAAAGGTAAAGAGGAAGGCATGATGGAGGGGATTCATTATTGTAGGCTAGAATGGAGAGTGGAAGGATAAGGGCATGGTTTTTTCTCCAAGGGTTGTCGGAAGAAATTTTTTGTAGGTATGAGGGTTTGAAGACAACAATTTGAAGTTCTTAGATCATTGTATAAGACAGGAACAACTACAGGTTGAAGATTGCCACTATAGGTTGTGGGTTGAGTTAGTATGTGAAGTGAAAGAGTTGTTTTTGATGTAGTTTGTTAATTTCCTATCATAAATAAGTTTGAGACTCATTTATATTTATATACATCATTCCAGGAGACTAATTTATTTCTTGTAATCATATTTTTAGATGGTTTTGTATGCATTTCAAAAGTTTGGAAAAACTATGTTGAAGAAGTTGAATATAAGAGCTATAATCTTGTTGCATATTTTGGCACATTAATTTTTATTTTAGTTAGATGTTTGTATGATATGGTTTGTGTGCGAGATGACTCCTCCATCAGTGGTATCAAAGTAGGAGTTCTTGAGTGTGCAGGAAGAAGCGTTGATTGGAGGCAATTTGTACCAGGACCTGAGGGTGGAGAATGTGTGGATTTTACTTGCAGATGAATGTGCAAGTACTAAGAAGAAATTTTTAGAGGATTTGAGAAAGTGAGGTTCCCATTATTATAAATAGACTGTCGAAGGAGGGAATTTACGATAATATTGGTGAATATTGGAAGAGGGTTTTATAAATAGATTGCTAAAGGAGGCAATTTACATAAGTAAAACCTAAGGGTTTCAAGATTTGTGTTTTCTAAGGCATTGAGAGGTCTTCAAAGTGGAAAAGAGAAAGAGGAAAATAAATTTTCATTGGATGGATTGTAAGGATTCCTAGACTAGAGGAAATTAGAGAGATGCTTTGGAAAATTAGAGAAAGAGAAATGATAAAGATGCAATAGGAGATAGATGAAATGAGAGTAGAGATTGAGAGGAGGAAACAAGAGAAGAGAAGAGAAGAGTGGAAGGTAATTTTTATCATCTTTCTAATGATGTTTTGAATGCAGGAAAGAAAGAGGATGCAATAGAGTGTCATGCATGTGACATTGAGGAAGAGGAAGAGGATGAGTTCGAAAAGATTGAAGAACCTGAAGCTGATGGATGTCTATTGGAAGACATGGAGGACAAGACTACATAGATTGCAGAAGCAGAATATAGTTCTTTAAAGAACACCTATGAAGTTGAGAATGATGATTTACTCATTCAGATTGAAAGAGAATGAGATCAACTTATTGCAAGGGAAGCAAAAGTTGTAGTAGTTGAGGATACCAAGGTAAAATTTATTTTTGATAAATGTTGTTATGAAGATGAATGCGAGTATAATGAATTTACAGTAGAAGAGTGTCCTTTGAAGGACGTAGAAGAAAGTGAAGGGGATGATTTATTGATGCATATGGAAACATTTGAAAGAGAATAGGATGAGTTAATATCAAGTGAGACAAAGGTTGTAGTAGAAGGTGAGGTAAAATCATATTTTGATGTTTTATTTGATGAAGACTTTATTATAGTAGTAGATCAACTTGACAAAGTTGAATTTGAAGAGTGTAAAGTGAAGGTAAATGAAGAGTTTTTTTTATAAATATTTGTTAGAAAAAAGTGGACATAAAGATTTTTTGACTTGTGACTATAATTCCTTGTTAGGGAAAGTGGAAAATGAGTCTCTTGATAATGGTATTGATATTGGTTTCAGTAAAAGAAATTATATTGTAGCAATGTTATGTCTTATAGAAGGTGTTGAAATAGTAAAATTTCATGGAGACATGGTAGAAGGAGAGGAGAAAGGTAAAACATCATTAGAGGTAATGAAGTACATTTTTTTTTTGAAGGAAGAGTTATTTATTTGATTGTTAATTATGTTGGAATATTTTGGTGGGAGGTCAGATTAAAAGTTTTGAAATACATGAAGGGCAGAGGAGGTAAGATGAAAGGATATAATGTTGTAAGGTTGTATAATTTGATGAATAAAAATATTACAGAAGACAAAGAAATCAAGTGGATCCAAAGCAAGCACAAGTTCTACAAATTTTTTAAAGTGCAACTCATGAAATATTTCTTTCTACTTGGGGTGTCTGACATAGGAGCATCCTAGGTGAAAGTGCGTTCATCATCAACCAAAAAAGGGAGTGATTTAAATTTGATTTTAATAATTTTTGTGTGAAATAAATGTGACATTAAGGCCAAAATATGAAATTAAAATAATTGGCCTTATTATATTATTCCAAAAATTGTGGTGTTGGAGATAGTTTAGGAGGCAAATCTTGATTTTTTGAAGTTCAAAAAGGAAAAAAGACATTTTAGGCATGGATTTTTTTAGGAAATACAAGTGGGAAAAAATAATTAAATCCCATTAATCACAACATGGAATATTTGGATTACAAAGTTGTGTAATTGTTATTTTTGCTAAGTTCAGCTCCTATTTGTGAGGATGTGGTTGCTTTTCTTGGAGTAATATTTCATGGGAGTTTTTTGGAGCTGGAAAATGCATATTTAATATTTTATTTCTTGATTTTGGATATTTTTTATAGGGATGAGGTGCTACATTTCTTGGGAGTTACATTTTGGTTGAAAAGGCAAAGCGAAAGGCATGACACGGGGGAGGGGATTCATTATTCCAGGCCAAAATGGGGGGTGGAAGGAGAAGGGAGTAGATTTTTCTCTAAGGGCTATTGGAAGAATTTTTTTTGCAGGTATGAGGGTTTGAAGACAAAAATTCAAATATTTTAGATCATTGTGCAAGACAAGAAAAATTGTAGGCTAAAGATTGCCACTATAGGTTGTGGGTTAAGTTTGTATGTGAAGTGAAAGAGTTGTTTTTGATGTAGTTTGCTAATTTCTTGTCATCGATCAGCTTGAGACTCACTTATATTACTTTACATCAGTCCATGAGACTGATTTATTTCTTGTAATCATATTTTTAGATGGTTTTATATGCATTTCTAAAGTTTGGAAAAACTATGCTGAAGAAGTTGAATATAAGAGCTATAATCTTGTTGTAGATTTTTGCACATTAATTTTTGTTTTAGTTAGATGTTTGCATGAGATGGTTTGTGTATGAGATGCCTCATGCATCACTCCTCTACATGGTTAAAATCTAAGACTTACTATTATATAAAGAGAGATACTCCCTATAGATCTAGGTTCATCATCAATATTGAATAAAGCAAATACATGACACAAATATAGTGGCATATACTTGTAAAATAGATTATATTTTATTATGGATTTCATCATGATAGGAGTAAGTGCATCCAATAATTATTTTGTATTCTCATCCTAGACATCCTCATACAAAATCTCATCTAAACCATCTTCTTCCTCTCTATCGCACAATCCATGTATTTATTCCTTCACATGTGCATATTCTTTCATATTGACCTTAGTCTTCAAATGTACTATTTTTCTCATTTTTTCCTTTAGTTGTTCTAGACCTGAAAAATCTCTAAAATTCTTTAAAATCACATCTAAGGAACACATCTTTTTTTTTGGTGGCACCTTATTAAAGTTATCAGGAGGTATAACTTTGGTATGGTTTGAGTGGGAAGCCATACCAAGGCATGAATTTCCCCATAGCCACTTGCGTGTATTTCTAAGTGCATACCAACCATGAGTGCATGTTTCTCACCTTTTTGAAATTCTCACCCAGCGAATAGCCAGGAGTTTTGTTGCCACAGAGTGAGTATGTATTTTTTAGACAAACAACATAGATCTAATCCACATAGTGATGGAAAAATTGTTGAAGCTTGATTTGACTCTTTTCTTACCTTTTCTCTCTTTCGTCTTTGACAATGCATGCTTGTGATTTTTTGTTGCTTTTTATATCATTCTCATGTGTGTTCATTTCCACCTATGTTGGTTTGCCATGGGATCTTGATCCTAAGGACTTGATCAGCTCTCTTGATTTTTGTTGTATCATTTTACTAGCATTGGTACATTTGGCCCCCTCTTGATGCGTGTTCATCTACTTTAGTGTGAGTTTGAAGCAAGTTCATCCTCTCACTAAAGTGGGGGCTAAATGTAGTCATGGAAAAAACATCCCTTCTACTTCTCCTAGCTTGTTCGAGCCCTCCTTGTAAGTTAGGCTTAATGTTGCCTTGATTTAGTGTTGTAATGTGGTTGAAACATTTACATTAGGTTTTGGGCCCTTGTGAACTAATAAACATAAATGGTACCTTGTTAAAGTGTTGTGAAGTTTTGTAACACACTTTCACATGTTTCTAAGGTTTTATTAATTAACTAAACCTAATAAACCTCTTTTTAACCAAAATGTACCTTAATCTTTCCTTATTTAAAGTGTTGTAACACATTTTCACACTTTTTTAGGCTTGTCATTAATAATTGGGCTTTATTATGCTTTAATTGTCCCTATTTTGCATCCACAAGCCCCATTTATTGCATCTGTTTGAAGATAATCCTAACACCAATCATTATCCAATCATAATTCAAATGTTTCAGGTTTGAATGGCCTAGATTTAGTGATATGGGACTCATTTGTCACCTTGGGTGAATGGATCCCACCTAGATCTTTTGGTCCTGAACCTAGTTTCACACCTTTCTAAGAATTTTTAGAAATGGTCCCAAAAATTAAGCCTGGTGGAACTCATTCGCCAACTTCGGTGAACGAATCTCGTGTGGCCCAAAATAAAAATTAATTCAAATTTTTGGTGGGATTTTATTCTCCTAGATCTGATCTCGGCTTGTAGTATTGTAATTTATGGAATTATTTCATAATTGAGTATAAATACATGGTTCTTTAATTCATTTTTCACCTAGCAAGTTGAATGAACATTCTTATAGCAAGTTTGAGTTCAGAAGAGCATTCAAGGGTAGATTATCAAGCATTTTAGAAAAATATTCAAGTATCAATCATCATGTCAAGGAATTCATGCATCATGTTTGTTTTTGACCTAACAATTGTGATGTAGAGTTTATGATTCAATCAAGCATTACTCTCAAGATCTATCACATTCAAGTAAGATTCGAGATCTACATCCATTGGAGCCACTTCATACATGTTGGCAACCTTTCATTGATAGGGTTTTGTGAGTTGCAACAACTCATTTTGTTCATTCATCATTCTCCATTCATTTTCATTCTATTTCAAGGTTTAATTACCAACAAGGGGTTTGACCAAGGTAAACCCCTATCCACTAACCCCACAAAATTTTTTCCTCTCCTTTGTGTGTGATTTGTAGGTCTAGGTTGTAGATTTCCTAAGGAGAAAGATTGGAGAAATTTTTTCAAGAGCTCAAAGTTGTGAAAGTTGTCATCAAGCCTTGGAGACACTTGGACAAGACCTACAGGTTGCAAATCAGGGTTTCAGATCCGAAAATCAATCAAGAAGGACAAAGCAGGCAGAGAAGAGCAGGATCAAACTTTGAAGCTTCAAAAGAGCCTAACTAGATTGATTCGCCACTTTTGGTGAATGAGTCCCAGTTTCAATCAATTTTCAATTTTTTGTAGATTTGGATACCCATTTGGCCTAGATTCTTGTTCCCACACAATTTTCCAAAATATGGACTGATTCTCCTAGGTTAGTGAATGAGTCTTAGTCAATAATAAAGGAAGAAATTCTAGTCTTTCAAACCTCTGTCCAACCATTTCCAAATTTACAGGTGTACACCTTCCTTTCTATAATTTTTATTTCATTTATTTCACTTTTTTAGGTCATTTAGTATTACTTTGCATTCAATTAGGATTTAGTGTTGCATTTTTCATTTCATTATCTTTTCCAAGTCTAAACTTGGTGGTGAACCCCTTATTAGTCTACTTTTAGCCCCTAGGACAACCTTATTGTAAGATTTTTTTCTCCTCTGCATTGAGATCTCTAGGGTTATCCTTGAATGGAATAGCTTGAAAGTGGGTGTGATAGCACTTAATAATTATCATCCCTCTCACTCATTTTCCTTGGTTCCACTATCAAACTTGTAACAAACTTTCAAAGTTGTTACAAATTGTATTTTTTTGAATCATTGTGAGCCCTTGATACTTTCTTTGATCCATGTGATTTTTGATTCTCATCCATTGATGAGAATCCTTGATGATGAGATAAAAAAATATCTCATCTATTAGCCAAATAAAAGTATGTATTTTTCTTAATTATGAAGTTTATCAAGATTGTATATAATAAGGAAAGTAGGAGATTTTTAGTTGCAGCAATCAAATATTTCATCATATCTTGAAAATTACAATCTGGGTTCTTGATATTTTTGAACAAAAATTAGGAGATAAAAAAGAAAAAGAAAAACACATTAAATTTCACAAAAACCCAATTCATGGTTTAAGAGAAAACTTTATACTAGTATGATGCTCCAGAAATTTGCTGCCATGCTTCGAAATTCCCAGAATTTGTTCATTCGCTTCTATGCTCCAGAATTCTCGAAACTAAGTGAACAATGATTTATGAAGATGTTGAGAAATTTGGGCTTCTATGAGTAGTTAAGGGAAAATAGTTAAGAGCATCTAGGGGGCAGTTACAAATATTAAGGTAGGTTGTTGGATTGTGCAAACAAATGAAGCATATCTAGGAGATAATTTTGGGTAGTTTGAACCTTTTTGCAAGCATCTAGGAGTTGTTTTATGAACTTTAATGATGCATAAGGAAAAAACATGACTTTTTCAGCAATCAAATATATTTTTGGAGCTTGTTTAGGGGCTTAAAAATAGGCATATTTTTTTTAGATGACCAAAGAATATTGACTCAACAAGATGAAGGAAAGACTCATCTCATCTTTTTCCCTCAACACATGTTTCTATCTTCTAGCAGGTTGTTGCATAGCAATTAAGGCTCATCTTTGAGATTAGTTGAAGATAGAAATTCTATAAATTCATTGTAATCAAAAAATCAAATGGGGAAGAGTTTTATAGAATAATAAAGTTTAGTTTATTTCGTAGCAGTAGTGTAGTTGTTTGTAGTTTTCATTTCTTAGTTTATTTTTTAGCAATCTTTCTATTTCCAGTTCTTTATATTTACAATATTTTCCTTTACAAATTTTTTAAGATAGATTTGATTCCAACATTTTCATTTTTAACCTCTTAGATTAGATTTGATTCTAACAACTTTTTGCATGCATTGTCTTTCAATTCTATTTGTAGAAAAATCATGTCATACAATTGATTTATTCTCCCTCTTGCATATTGCCATGGACACTGCCTTGGGTTGACATTTATAGTTAAATGATGAGGAATGCAGTGACACTCATCATTTTTGGCGTCATTTCTAGGGAAAGGTGTCATTAGAGAGTTGTTGATCTACTGATGATAGGTCAAAAGAAAAATTAGTTTGACAAGATTTTTAAGTTTACTATTTTAGAAATTTTCTATTTTATTATTTTAGAAACTCCCCCAAACAACAAATCTAAAGGAAGAGGCTCTTGCATGCAACGGTGACAGCTCTTGTGTAATCTTTTCAACTAGAGGATCGTGACTTCAAGCCCTAGCAAGTAAAATATTATTGTTTGGACACCTTCAAAGTCCAAGGAGGGCTTCCCGATGAGATATTTGAAGGACAAGGAGTTGCATACAATCATGCATACAACAAAATATGAAGAAGGATTGCAAAATGTTTCTAATCAGCCCATCCATCTACTAGAATCAAAAAATTTAGAGAAGACTTCCATTTCAAAGGAAGGAGGAGCATCAAAGTTCAAAATATTTAGCCATCTTCTTCTCATGGATTTTCTCTTCTTTGAAAAAGTTGAATGCATGGATCCATCCTTTAAAAAAATGATGTTATTTTCTATAACCAATTAATGGTTTTATGTAACCTATCTCTACATCAATAAGTAGAGTAGGATAGAGTAGGTTTATTTTATACAACATAACAATAAAATCCCTAGAATATTTTTAGAATAACTCATAATATCTTTAGAAGCATCTCTAGTGCACCTCCCAACAAATCCCTAGAGAAATTGCAATAAAAGTAAATAGATTGGCTCCAAAAGCTCACTATAAGTTGCAGGAGGGCCTGCAACATTTTAGGTGTGGGGGAGATGATGAGACAAAAAAATGTCTCATCTATTAGCCAAATAAAAGCATGTATTTTTCTTAATTATGAAGTTTATCAAGATTGGATATGATGAGGAAAGTAAGGGATTTTTCAGTTGAACAGTCAAAGATTTCATCATATCTTGAAAATTACGATCTGAGTTCTTGAGAATTTTGGACAAAAATTAGGAGACAAGAAGCAAAAAAACCCATTAAATTTCATGAAAACCTAGTTTGTGGTTTAAGAGAAAACTTCACCAGTATGATGCTCTAGAAATCTGCTGCCATGTTCTGAAATTCCCAAAATTTGTTCATTTGCTTCTACGCTCCGAAATTATTGAAACTAAGTGAAGAATAATTTATGAAGATGTTGATCAATTTGAGCTTCTATGAGTAGTTAAAGGACAATAGTTGAGAGCATCTAGGGGGTAGTTATAAATATTAAGGCATGTTGTTGTGTTGTGCAAAAAAATGGAGCATATTTAGGAGACAATTTTGGGTAGTTTAAACCCTTTTGCAAGCATCTAAGAGATGTTTTATGAACCTTAATGATACATAAGAGAAATAAATGAATTTTATAGTAGTCAAATATATTTTTGGAGCTTTTTTAGGGGTTGCAAAATAGGCATATTTGTTTTGAACGACCAAAGAAGATTGACTCAACAAGATGAAAGAAAGACTCATCTTTTTCCCTTAACACATTCTTCTAGCAAGTTGTTGTATCGCAATTAAGACTCATCTTTGAGATTAGTTGAAGATAGGAATTCTATAAATTCATTTTAATCAATGAATCAAATGGGGAAGGGTTTTATAGAATAATAAAGTTTAGTTTATTTTGCAGTAGTAGTATAACTATCTGTAGTTTTTATTTCTTAGTCTATTTTCCTGCAATCTTTCTATTTTTAGTTCTTTACATTTCTAGTATTTTCCTTTACAAGTCTTTTAAAATAGATTTGATTCAAGCATTTTTATTTTCAAGATCTTAGATTAGATTTGATTCCATCAATTTCTTACATGCATTGCCTTTCAATTTCATTTGTAGAAAAAACATGTCATGCAATTGATTTATTCTCCCTCTTGCATATTGCCATGGACACTACCCTGGGTTGAAATTTATAGTTAAATGATGAGGAATGCAACAACACTCATCACTTGATCCATGTTTCACCCTTCTTTCACTATTGACCATTGATGGATCAAATCGATCTCAACCCTTGATTATTCATTTACTCTCCTATAAATACCTCACCATTTGGAGAGGAATGGATCCACCTTTTTAGAGCAAGGTTATGCTATTGAAATTTATACTCACTTGCATCCACATTTAGCATTTGTTAGCATTTTATCTTAATCTTCATCCATATTAGCTTTAGAATCCATTAATGGCTTCCATTTTAACTTAGTTTTCACCCACTTTAGCATAAGTTTTCATCCAAGGCTTGCATCTTAATTTCATTTCCATTTAGCATAGCTTGCATCCATCTCCATCAAGAATTTTAGCATTTAGCACTCATTTTCATCATGTTAAACTAGTTTTGCATCCATGTTTTGTTCATATTCCATTAGTGTCATCGATTTTCATCAATAAAATCCATTGGGAAAGGGTCGCCATTCCACATCAATTCGACACCACTCCCCAAATGGGAGAAGATTTGAAGTCTTAGAATATGTTTATTTAAGCTTTCATCTCTATTTCTTGTTTAGTTTAATGGGTTCTTAGTCTTATATGTTTTTAAATACCTCATTGGGATCATGGCTTAGTGGATTAAATATGCCTTAAATTTGTAAGGATCTGGTGTATTTAACCTATACTGTGACTATGATCACATTTTGGAGCTAAAAGGAGGGCTCTACTAACTTTTTTTGATGAATTTCTCTTAAGTTTTTGTGAGTTGTAGGTTTAGAGAAATGACAATTCTTTTGATGGCTTCAGCGACATTAAGTATATGTGTCGCTATACACTGAAACACTTGATTTAAATATAACAACACATATTTCAATTTTGTCAACACCTATTTAATATAACGATGGCAATGTGTTTTCAACTAACATCATGATTTTCATTATAGCGACGCGTTCATTTTGGTGATGCAATTGATGTCCATGTTTTGGTGTAAAGCAACACACCTTGAGTTTAGAAATGCTTTTGAAGGCTATAGCGACGCGTTTGATTTCAATGATACTTTTTACTAGTAAACAACAAAAATATAATTTTCACATGTGTTTTAAATTTTCAACTTCACATGCTCTCTAATATTTTGCTGACATCTAGTTTTTTGTTTTTTAGGCTAACTAGTTTTGTAGGTTTGAAAATATTTGAAGTGAAGAAGTACACTATGGTTTGACCATACATTATAAAAGTGTGTTTACACTTATAAGACAATTATAACCCACCATATGCACTTATTTTCTTTATGGTTTAAGATCACTAGATTTCCATTGGGTTTAAAATTTACTTTCAAAGTTGGTTAAAATTGCACCCATACATCCTCATTTTGCAATATCGGTTAAAATTCGACAAAACAAACACACACTTTCATTGGTGCTTAAAATGAAGTCATTTTTATTTATGGGGCTAAAAGGAATGAGTGTTTTATTTGCTTGTGTACACTTGTAGTGTGTATCCACTCCCCTTGTGCTTTGTGCGATCTTGGGTGAAGAGGAACACTCAAGTGTACTTTCTTTTCTTGTATACACTTGTAGTATGTATCCACTCCACTTGCACTTAGTGTGATCTTGGGTGAAGAGAAATACTCAAGTGTACTTCCATCCTTTGAGTCACCCTTATGAGAGGGCTTTCTATGAGACACATCCCGCAATGGAGAACTCATAGAAAGGTATTGAAGCACATTTACCATTGGGCTATATCAAAGGTTGTGAAATCATAAGTAACTTCAATCCTAAGGTGACAACGTATTGCACCTAATTCCACACCTTAAGTGGAATGGGAATGGTTGAAGAGCCTTAAGTGGCCAATGAATGGTAGTGTAACAACTGGTGTTCTCGGTTTGTTGTCATTAATTTTTTTTTTTGTAGTGGGAAACTTTGTCCTTCCAAAGAGTTCTTTAAAGTGGTGCATTGTAATTTACTTCCAAGAATTTACTTGCCATGTCCAATTTTGGTTGAAGTGTAGAGATTAAGAGTTCATTCTTAACATACCTCTACACTTTTCCCTAAATTTTATGTAAAATCATCTCTTATACTATGAAGGGCATAAGGAAAGCCCACCAAGAAGAACGTACCCACTTGAGCTAGGAATGTTATTACTTATGAGTTAGTTTGACACATTGTTTGGTTCCAAAACATCTTAAACACACATCAACAAGTTTATCAAATTTCAAACCTTTGGATTAAGTATGGATACCTTTCGAAAGTCCTAATATTGCTACTTTTCCCTAAGGATTTTATCCTTAGAGGCTTCTAAATATTTAGACTTATATCTAAATCCATAGTTTCCAAAGTTAACATAGGGAGATATGGCCTTAGCTTCATGATTTTCACATAATGGACTTTGTGAAATGAAGGTTTCTTTGACATAAATATTTTAGTTTAAACATTAATTAAGAATTTCTTGATGTCGTAATGAAACAATCTCACTTAAGCAAAGATTAAATCAAATGAACACCCCGCATTGATGTGTGTTCAAACATTGACTCCCCCAAAAAAAAAAATTGAGACAAGGAAAGTATTGCAAAACATTGATTCCAAATTCTATTGTCAAAATGATTGAGTTCTATTGTCAAAATCATTGGGTCCAAGCTCTATTTTACCAAAATCATTGATTTCTTAGGGTTTTATTACTTTTGGGTCAAACATTTCATCCATCTTCACACATTTTACATGCCACTTCACCAAACAACTTTAGAAACTCTTGGAAATACCAAAAATTTGGACTTAGACAATTATCAAACCAATCCCCTAACTTAGCTATGTTGTGTGTGAAATGGATCCTTTTCCATACACTTAGTTGAGTTATTCATCACATTTTTAAACTAGTTTATCTTAAAAGGTCACAAGTATACCTCAAATATTTACAAGTTCATTAACATCTTTATCCATGACATCAAAAAAATCAAACCTTTTTGTCTAAAAGTTTTGTTGAAAAGTTTAGAAAGTTCATTCCCCAAATCATTCAACCTTTTTCATCATCCATTCACATCATTGGTCCAAATAAACTTAGAGGGTCCTTTTTACCAAAATTTGAGTCAACTAGAGAGCTTCAAAACTATAAATCTCAACACACCTCTCCCATAGTTGACCCACAATTTATGGTTACAACAAGATCACAAAATAAGAGAATCATGGAACAAAACAAAGGCACATCTACCACAAGTGATACTATCCCACAATAATTTGATCCAAGGAGCCATTCTACCCCCTCACAACAACAAGATCCTTTAGGGTATGAGGTAGAAGATGTCACAAACAACCCACTTGAGCTCACCAATGAAGAAATCCTTGAGTATAAAGAAGATCATCAAACATTAGAAAATGTGGATCCAAATTTTCTCACACAAACCTTGACACAAGGGTTAACACAGTCTATGAATCAACCAAGTCCATCCTTTGTGCCAATTCAAACATTAACTCCTAGTCTTGCAACTAGGATTTCCATCAATCTTGGTCACACTCTCCCTTTAGGAGGAAACACAATTTTGGGTACCCAACACACCAATACTCCTGAAGGCACAACCTGGACACCAACTTTTGGGGCCTCATCTCATTCTTTTACCATTGTTCCAGAGCATCCCCTCAATCTATAGAAACCATTTACATTCCATAACACCACGACAACCTCAACATTTTTAGTGCAATCATCTTCATCCATCACCATAAATATTGAAAGTATGCCTAACGTTACGTAAGGTAACGAGAACCAAGTGCCTCAAATAGGACAAGGGAAAGTTAACACCCTCATGCAAAGTCATTCCCCAACAAGTGATTCCAAAAACCCCATTGACACATCGAAACAAGTGGTTACCCAAACTACTCAAATTGATCCACCATCCAAATTGGCCTCATCTAACATCAACCCAAATCAAAGAAACACATTGACCAAAAACCCCATCAACCAAGTTAATGCATCTATCCCACATCAAACACAGCTAGGGAACCCTCAACACATTGGTCAATGGAACCCTCCTAATCAATTGATCCAAGGTCAGAATGTGTCGTTGACATCACAATACCAAATGGCACCATCATCATCTTTACCATGGTCTGCCAAATCATACAAAATTAAATGGGGTCCCAAAGCTACATTCTTACCTCCCAATCAACAATCTTACAAGGAATGGTAGCACAAAACAACCCACAACTCACTCACACCATGATCAACCAAAACCCATCTCACGTATCCCAACAACAAAACACCTCCACATTGCATGCACAAAAATCTCACGCTCTAGCTTTGCAACAAGAACAATAAGCTTATCATCAAGCATTGCAACATCAACAATCTCAAGCTCAAGCTCAAGCCATACAAGCACAACAAGCTCAAGCTTTGCAAAAAAAAAAAGCTTATCAACAAGCATTGCAAGAGCAACAAGCCCAAGCAGAAGCCTTGCAACAACAAGAAGCTCAACAACAAGCCTTAATCACACAATAGCAACAACAACAAGCGCAAAAACAAGCCTTGGTTTTACAATAGCAAAAATCACAACAATAAGCATTGCTAGCACAACAATACACCCAACAACAACAAAAATATTTATAATATAATCCCCAAAAAAACATCATCAATCCAAATACGCTAGGAGCATATACACCTCTACCACCATCACCTCAGTAGTATTAAACTCCACCCTACACACAATACAACACCTCATCATATCAAAATCATACTTACAACTCATCTACCATCCCACAATACACAACATATGCTCATCCACCAAATCCACAAGTTGATGTGTGATCGTAGGTCAAGGTGCTCACACAACAGATTGAGGACATTCAAATGGGAAAAAATAAGAAGCCACATACACAACAAAACTTGTGTCCATACCCATTCAATAGAAACATTTTAATGGTACCTTTCCCACCCATTTTTGAGGTCCCTAAGTTTTATAAATACAAAGGGAAGGGAAATCATGTGGATCACATCAAGGAGTTTCATGTTATGTGTGTGGAGGTTTCCTACAATGATTCATATTTGATAAGCCTCTTTCCATGAAGTTTGGTAGGCCCAACAATTGATTGGTTCTCACAGTTACCCCTGAGTATCAAAACCTTCTAAGAAATCATCAATAGATTCATAGACCATATCTCCTTTAACCTAGACACATCCATGTGAGCTTAGAAAAGTTGTACACTCAAGTAGAACAAAGGAAAATCCTTTGCTGATTTCCTACAAAGGTGGATACAAAGAGCAAGTAAGAGCAAGTGGCCCATCCCTAACGAGCAACAAGTGGGGATTATCGTAGCAAATGTTGATCTAGAGTTGTCCTTCCACTTAAAAATGCAATTTATCACCACCTATGATGAGCTTGTCTCTAGGGCCCTCAACATCAAGAGAGCCCTAATTTCTCACAGGGAAACACACAAGTGTATAAAGACAACCACCCATCTACCAGTTCAAATGACAAGCCCCACGTCTGAGCTAAGAACAAGAATGAAATGAATGATGATGATGTGGATGCTAAAGTCGTCATTAGTGCTCCTAGACAAAACACCAACCAACCAACCAACACACAAAAAATTGTACAACAAACCACCCCACCACCATTGAATAACCAAATCAATAACACTAACACACAACAAAGCCCCCCCCCCCAATATGAATAACTACCCTAAACACAAATACACAGCATTGGGGGAACCTATTGAATCTCTCATGCAAAAATTGGTATAGTCCAACTTGATTACGCTCCCCAATTTTAAAAACTATCAAGAACCTCAAGATAAACCACCTTGGTATAATGAAAAGGATCTTTGTGACTTTCACAAGATTAGAGGACATAAAAATTCAAACTGTATGAAACTAAAGAACGTTATCCAAGACCTCATTGCAAATGGAGACATAACTATTGAACTACTAGCTAGTAATGAAGACCTCAAGATCTATACAAGAATCCAATTGTAGATCACAAAAAAGGGAATGACAATGGAAAGGGAAAAAATTGCAGGGTCTCAGCAAGAAGTTGAGTCCACTTTTTGGCCAAAAAGTGGAAGTGGTTCCCTAATTTTTAGAATTTGTCACATTTGACCTTAAAATTTGAAGCATTTAGAAATGGAATATTAAAAAAGTCAGTAATCATAAAATGTAGTACTCGGAGTCTAGTTTACAAATATGTAATTTATTTCAATACCCAAATGATGCAAATTGATTTTCACTAAGTGTTTCTAAAAACCAGTGTTTTAAAGTCACTTTTTTTTTTACTATACCATGCACATGTACGTCATCCATATTTTGATCTAAATAGTCATATTTTTTTAAATACTTTTGGGAAAAGATTTGAAAATCACTTAAGCACACTTTCCATATTTTTTTGTAATTTTTTATTGAATATTTGTTTTTTTGTTAATTTTTTATTGCCATATTTAGTGTTTTGAAAATCATCATGTACGTCATGCAAAAGATAACCTAAACTTATCATTTTTTATTTTTTTAAATTGAAAAGAATTGTCTAAAGTACTCTTTTGTACAATTTTCCTCAAGAAATTATGTTAATAAAAATTTATTAAAATACTAAAAAACCTTGATAATTCAACTTTATGGACCCATTTCATCATAAATTAATTGAAAAATAGAAAAAATAATCCAATTGTAAGAAAATTGTAGACACCGAAATCTGGTTTAAGCCTGCGACTTCGATATTCTTCATAATTTGTATTCTTCATGGTCATGATTAAATAATGTCAATTATTTAATTATTCTCTAAAGTCTTCATTTCTTCTATTAATTAAATAATCTTAATTATTTAATCAATTCACACTTTTCTTTATTCTATCTGAGTAATTAAATAAACACTTTTTATTTAATTATGTTACTAATTAACCTTATCCTTCTTCTTGTCAAATTAAATAAATTCTTATTTAATTTACCTCTGTCATATTTCAACTATAATTAAATAAATTCTTTTATTTATTTAATTATTCATTTAAATCCCTTCATCACTTAATTAAATAAATCTTATTTATTTAATTATTCTTCAAATAACAAATCTTGAATTAAATGAATTATTTAATTCATAAATTCTATTTTAACGCATTCCTCTATATATGGATAATTGTGTGAGTTATCTAAGTATTCACTTTGACTCGACTCGACATCTATTTAAATCACTCAGTTAACTCAGGATTTAATGTCTGAGTTGCTTGCATGAATAAACTCTTTGTCATATCATTCAGTCATCTAGTTCTAACTCATTTGTGTGTACATGTGTATTAATTAAATATTCCTATTTAATTAATTAAATCTTGTGCGTACGTTCAAATAGAGAGTTTCTTTAATCCATCTTTATCTTTGTCATGCAAAGACTATTCTTCTGTTTTCGAATACCAAGCTTGAAGATTAAATCATTTATTTAATCTTTATTTCTATTTCTAATTTGTATCACTCATGTCACTACTAACAGTTATCAGAATGCATGTCTAATCTTTCGATCTCAACCGTTCATTGATCTTTCAATCTTGACTTGTCATTCGAATGATCAATTTTCTATAAATTGATCTATCATTCATCATTCCAATCTCTCTCGAAATTATATGAGTTTTAGAGCAATTATCTTGAATCTTCGATGTTTGTATTAATCACAACACTTAGGCCATACTTGCATGAACTTTGAAAATATGAGGGCAAGTACACTACACAGATGAAATGGAGAAGAATAATGGAGGTTTTTCAACGGAATTGATCACATGTTTGGTAAAATAGTTTCTTTTATGCATGTTGTTCTTAGCTTTCTTTTGTGCTTGAGTATCTAAGCTTTGAGGATTCATTAGTATAGTTTGAATAGATTAGATTTTAATTACTTAACTCTCTTGTGTGTTTTTCTCTAAGCTACAAAAATTACATATTTGGAATCTACACTGTCTCATCTATAATGGGTTTTAATTTCATCAAAAAACTATGCAAAAAAAGTCTTCAAACATATGCCCAAAGTCACTATTTTCTTGTGACATTGCCAGGACCTTCAACTTGTAGGTCAAACCAGGTTCAAAGCTTAGGTTTGGGTCCCCAAGCCTTTTCCCAAACCGAAAAACAAAGCAAAAACTTGACCAAAATTTTGAATTTTGAAAAATGGGATCCCATTCTAAAATAGGATCCCATTTCTTAAAAGCATAAAACCATTTCAAATGGGATTTGTTTTAAAAATGGGATCCGTTTGAAAACAAGATCCCATTTCAAAAAGAAAAAAATACTTTTTATGAAATAAGATCCTATTTTTTAAAACTTAAATTTTTTGTTAGGTTTTTTCTTTGTTTTTCGGTTCAAGGAAAGGCTTGGGGACCCGAACCTAAGCTTTAGACCAGGTTTGACCTACAAGTTGAAGGTCCTAGCAATGTCACAAGAAAATAATGACTTTGGGCATATGTCTAATGACTTTTTTTGCAGAGTTTTTTGACAAAATCAAAACCCATTATAGATGAGACAGTGTTGATTCCAAATATGTAATTTTTTACAGTTGGATTATTTTTTCTATTTTTTAATTAATTTCTAATGAAATAGGTCCATAAACTTGAATTATCAAGGTTTTTTAGTATTTTAATAACTTTTTATTAACATAATTTTTTGAAAAATGAATTATATGAAAGTGTACTTCAAACAATTATTTTCAATTTAATTTTTTTTTCAAAAAATGATAAGTTTAGGTCATCTTATGTGTGGCATACATGAATTTTTTTTAGAAAGGATCATGTTTTGTTGAAGCTGATTTCTAGTTTTTTGCTAAGGCAAAAACTTTCATGTTTTGTGGACTCATCTTCTTACACTTACCCTACACTAACATAGGGCATGCATATTCCAATGTGGTCGCCTCTTGTGACAATGTTGTAACAATCATCACCATCAAAGGACCTAGTGCAGAGTGTGGAGTCACCACATGATGTGGCAAGGTTACAATCCAAGGAGCTTCATCTCAACCTAGGGCACAACCTACATTGCTAATGTAAAACCCTAGTAACTACAATATTCTAGATTAGTTAAAGAAGACCCCCACACAGATCTCTATTATGGAACTATTGAAGCTATCTCTTGCACATAGGGATATACTAGAAAAGGCCTTATTAGCTTCCTCTATCCCTAAGAATATTGATATAGAGTTGTTTCAAGCTATGGTAGGGCATATCACTACCCCTCATCTTCTCACTTGCTCGAAACAAGATCTCCCAAGACAACAATCTCACAATTGTGCTTTACACCTTGACGTTTTTTTTCATAAGAATAAGGTTAAAAGATTCTTAGTAGATGGAGGTGCCGGTCTAAACATTTTCACCGCTCAATTGGTCAAGAACTTGGGTTATTCAAAGGATGTTATTGAAAATACAAAGAGTACAACCATAAGGGCATATGATGATCAAGAATGAGTTATGCAAGGCATCATCAAGCTATCTATCCAAGTGGGATCTATCATTGTTGAGACCACATGCCAAGTGATAAATATTGATCTCCCCTAAAACATATTGCTTGGTCAACCATGGATTCATGCCATGCAAGTTGTAGTTTCCACCTATCACCAATGTGCCAAGTTTCCTTTTGAGGATAAAGACGTGACTATCCATGGATATCTTGAGCCTTTCCACTATTGCAAGAACCTTGAGCCTAAGTTCTACAAGATCCCCCAAAAACCTAAGAATGATGAAGGCCCTACATCCTTCTCCTCATTTGTTGACCCATGTTCCCTTGCATCCACCTTGGAATCTAAAACACCCATTGTGCATAATATACCCAATATCAAGGCAGTTATCAAGGATAAAGGTTGTGGATATTATAATCTAAAAAAGAAAAATTTTATGTTGGGTGAGTTACCTCTTTCCCCCAAATCTCATGGAAAACCCAATCCTACAACAAAGTGACTAAACTATTAAAGCTTTCATCTACCACCTTCACCAAGTGGGGTGTCTTGAACAAAGAAGATGTCAACGAGGAAGATATCTCTAAATTTCTCTATCAGGACAACTTACCAATGCATGTTCTTCCCAGGGTATGTCCAGGATCATCATGGAAAAAACAAGCCCATAAGTGGCAAAAAAATCAAAAAATCAGAGTTAGGCAACTTGACGTAAAAAATTGAATAACTTATCTATATTATTTCAAAAATATGTAGGAATAGAATCTGTAGCAAGTTGAATGTAGTTTCTAAACTACTAGGTTTGTTTAAAAAAAAAATCTATTTGGTGAAAATTTGAAATTTCAATGCAGTAGTACTTAAATTTCAGGGAAAAATAAGAAGTAGGTGTGTGTATGACCACCCTAACCACAATAAAATGATAATTTTTTTTATAAAATTTTAGATATAAGTAGAGGACTCATATCCCGATGTGATGCATATTTTTTTGTAATTTTTTCCAAGTAAATAATTAATTATGAATTTTTTATTACAACTTTTAAAAAATATTAAAAACCGTATGTCGACCACCTTAACTTGGTCAAACTTCATGAAATTCAATTTTTCTTTTTTTAATCCTATAGTATACGAATCATAGAATGTGACACGTTTTGGATTCAAAAAATGTGATACCGTTTGAAAGCTATAGATGTTTTTCAATTAGTCTATCAATCAGGACTTTAGTTGTAATTTGAATAGAAAATGAATAATAATTACTTATTAAAGTCAAAGTAAAGCATAATTTTTATTTTTGGAAAGCTGAGAATCTCCTTTAAAAACCCTTTTTGTTTCATCAATTTTGGGTAAAAAAAAAGTTGTCAACCACATACCCATCATATTGCCACTTTTTGGCCCATCATGATCCTGCACATACCCCCCATGGAAGACAATAATAGAGGTTTACAACCAATGATGGGATGGGGGTACAATAAGAATGAAAAGCTATGATAAAATGATAACGGTTTTCTAGAACCGATCATTCCTGAGAGAAATCCAAAAAATCTTGGCTTAGGATGTAGTACTAGTAAGGTTACCCTTCTTGGAAAGGGTACTTATAATAAATGGGTTGAGGCTTCCTCTTGGTTGCCAACATCACATGACACTACCCTAGATGACTTCCCCCTTGACTTCACCAACCTATTTGAGAATAACTCTCTCTTTATGATATCTACAACATCTTTCACCCCAAATAGCCAAACCACTAAATTAAGCCTAGTATACCCTCAACTCATTGACTAGGACCAACGAGGATGACCAATTTTAGATATTTTCAAAAAAAATGAAGAAATCTCAGAATTCATGGGACTCCATGACAACATACAATGTGGGGATCATAAAGTAGGATTTGATATAGAGCTAGACACATAGGCATACTATGGGGAGATGATTGAATCCCTTAGTTACAAAATTAATGATGTGAGAATAACATGTAGATCTTTAAGTGAAAACCACACCGTGGAACTTTCATATCAAAAAATAGTAAAAAGAAAGGACATATCTGAAGTTGAAAACCTCTCTGAGGTGCCCAAGGATGAAGGATTGAATCTCCCCCTTAGTGAAATGTCAAGTCATTGATGGATGATGAATAAAAGACTTAGCATAATTCCTAAAAGAAAGAAGGAAAAAATTTGTGTGATCATATATAGATATGTCAGGGCTCGATCCTGAAGTGGTTGTACATCACTTAGTAGTGTATCTTGAAGAAAAACCAGTGAAACAAAAATTGAGAAAAATGCACCCTCAAATTGCATTACTAGTTAAACTAAAGTTACAAAAGCTCCTTGATGTCATATTTATTTGACCAATTGACTATCTTGAATGTGTTTCCAACCTCGTACTAGTCTCCAAACCCACTGGAAGCATCAAAATATGCATAGATTTTAGAGACTTGAACAAAGCATGTACGAAAGACGATTTCCCCCTTTCCAACATTGACATCATTGTCGATTTAATAACAAGACATGAAATTTTATCGCTCACATGGATGGATTTTCAAGCTATAACCAAATCATGATCGTCGAGGATGACCAACATAAATTTTCATTCACTTGTCCATGGGGAACATATTGTTGGAACATGATACCATTTGGTCTTGATAATGTTGGAGCAACCTATCAAAGGGCGATGACCCTAATATTTCATGATATGATCCATAAAATAGTTGAAGACTATGTGGATGATATTTTGGCCAAATCAAAGACAAGAAAGGAGCACATAGAGGTGTTGGAACCAATCTTTCATAGGCTCGAAGAATATAAGGTAAGACTGAATTTGAAAAAGTGTGTCTTTGGGGTTACATCATGAAAGCTTCTTGGTTGAATCATGCCACAAAGAGAGGAAGAGATAGATTGAGCAAAGGTGAAAGCAATATTATATCCCAACATGATGAAACGAGAAAATAAAGAGCTATCTATTACATTAGTAGGACCTTGGTAGGATATGAAAGGAACTACTCATCCATTGAGAAGGCATGCCTAGCAATGGTCTTTACTTCACAAAATTTCAAGCATTACATGCTTTCACACCAAATCAAGCTTATTGATAAGATCAAACCATTAAAATATTTGTTATCTAAAGCAACTTTCACTAGGTAAATGGAAAAATGGGTAATTATCTTGACTGAATTTGGCATAGATTATGTGGAGTGCAAGGCTATCAAAGGACAAGTAATTAGGGACCAACTAGTGGAAGCACCCGTTTATAAGGAAGAATCCTTTGATATATGAATTTCCTAATGATTCTATCTTTCTTCTTAATGCAATAGATCAATGGGAAATGTACTTTGATGGATCATATACCCAACATGGATCAGAAATAGGAAATCTCTTTATCACCTCTCAAGGTGACTATATTCCAAAGTCATATTGCCTCTCATTTACATGTACTAAAAATATTGTTGAGTATGAAGCTCTAATAATAGTTTAAGAATAGCAGTCCAATGGCAGATACAAGAGTTAAAAGCATATGGGGACTCATAGTTGATTTTTAACCAAGTCAATGATGACTACCAAACCAAGGATGATAAGGTCACTCCTTATAAGAATATGGTAGAAAGTCTTAAGGACTTCTTCATTGATATAACCTTTGAGTAGATACCTCGTGTAAACAATTGAGCAACAAATTCCATGGCGACGATTGGGTCTTTGTTAGACATACCACACAATGTCCTTCAATGTGAATTCTTACTAGAAAACATTCTTGTACAGGCTTTCAAAATTCCTAAATTTGAATTTGCATGTGTAATAATTGGTCCTAGTTCCCCATGGTATCACAATATATTCACGTATCTTAGTAGAGGTACTCTCCCATCTAATATCACCTCCAACCTTAAGAATACCTTCATTAAAAAGGCATCCCAATTCATCATCTTAGGTGATACCTTATACCATAGAAGCATTGAGGGGACATTACTATAATGTCTCAACCAAGAGGAAGCCTTGACTGCCTTAACATAAGTACACAAAGGCATTTTTTGTTCCCATTCTAGTGTAATAAACTTTTCCAAAAACTGTTGAGGATGGGGTATTACTGGCCAACCATGGAAAGAGAATCTCATCAATATGTATAGAAATGTGTCTAATGTAAACAACATGGAGATCTAATCCATTCTTCATCTCAGGAGTTAGAACCAATGGTCACACCTTGGCCTTTCTTGTAGTGGGGGCTTGAACTCATAGGAAATATTACGCCCACCTCATCTAATGGCCACAAATTCATCATCATGGCCACTAAATACTTTACAAAGTGGGTCGAAGCCATTCCTATGAGTTATGTAACAGAGAATTAAATCTCCAAGTTTATCCTAAATTACCTTATCCATCACTAGATGTTGTTCAGTAGGCCCTTATCTCATATAATGGAACACCCTTCAAGAATCAGGATGTATGAGAGCTATGCCAATGATTTAACATCCAACATCGATTCTCTACCCCCTATTACCCCCAAGGCAACAGTCAAGTTGAGGCTACAAGCAAGACCATTCTTAAAATCCTAAATAAAATGGTCAATGAAGCTGGTTGTGACTAACATCTATAGTTAAATCCTACCCTATGGGATTATAGAACTAGTATCCACATGCCTACAAGTGCAACCCCTTTCCCCTTGGTCTAAGGATCAAAATCCATCCTACCTATTGAGGTCAAGCTTCCCTCGCTACAAGTGTCATTGCTAAATGTAATCACTGATGAAGAGTATAGGGTATCTTGAACAAATGAATTGGAATTCCTAGATGAGCATCATCTTGATGCCCTAAATCATTTTCAAGCATGCCAAAACTATCTAAAATAGAGCTACAACAAGAAGATCAATAGTTGGTTTTTCCAGGTAGGGGATCTTGTCTTCAAGAAAAATTAGAAGAATTTTCTAGATTAGGACAGTAAAGGAAAGTTTGAGCCTAATTAGTGAGGCCCATTTGTGGTCACAACAAGATATGGATTAGGAGCTTATCAATTATGAATTCCTAAAGGTGAACCCTTGTAGGAGCCAATCAATAGTCTACATATCAAAAAAAATTATGCCTAGGCTTGAACGGTGTAAATCCAAAAATACAAAAAAATGATAAAAATGATAAAAATCCAAAAAAACAAGAAAAAAGATTAAAAACTATAAAGAAAAAATCATCCTTTAGTAAAAACCACATTGGTAGTGCTTTAGGAAAGTACCTTGGTGAAAACCTGGCAAACAAGAACCTTGCATAAATAAGCGCCTCCATCTATCTTTAGCTCTTTAGCTTATCATGCTTCACATCATATTCATCCATCGTATCACTCATCCTATTTACTCCATCACCCATCTATGCCTGTAGCATAGCTTGATATTATAAAGTATCATATTCCTCTTTAGAACTACCTAGCATATTCCTAAGGTCAGTTTGTCTTGCCTATAATGAGGTAGTCTATCACATCACGTTGGGGGAAATTGGTTATGCATTAGATTGGGTTCTTGTATATCTTAAGGTTATTTGAAATCTCATAAAAAAATCCAGAAAACAATCATAAAACCTCATAAAAATCAAAAAAAACTTGTAGAATCAAAAATCCAAAAGCATCAAATTCCTATACAGCTAAAATCCAAAAACATTCAAAAAGTTGTAAAGTCAAAATCCAAAACATATCAAAATCCCTAAATAGGTCGAAACATAAAAAATAAAAAACATTACCTTATTGAAATATGTTGTCTCTAAGCTTGAACATAGGCAAGACCATCATTGATGTGCTCCCGAGACACCTTAGGTCAGTCCTTTAGTAGTCTATCATAATAAACTTACAATCCATCAAGTGTTTGTATCTCATCATTAAACTGGTTAGATTCAGTCGAACTACGTGGTCTCTATGAGTATAACGTAGGAAAAGATCATCTTTGATAAGCTCCTAAGGCCCCTAGGATAGTCTTTTAGGTTAGGTTCTTGGTCAAAATCTCAAAAAACATAAAAAACATTTGAAAACTTAGAAAAAAAACAAAAAAAATTGAAAATTGAAAACCCAAAACATTGGAAAACCTTGGAAAATCCTAAACATCCTCAAATAATTGAAAACAAAAAAATTCACATAAACTTTCAAAAAGACTAGAAACAACCTCAAAAAAATTTCAAAACACCAAAAACATTGAAATATTCTAGAAAATCCCAACATTGTCCACCTCATTTCTCTTTCACCTAATTTCATCCATAATAAATCAATCATCATCTTCAAACTTTGGTAAAACAAGTAGGAAAACAAGTGTCACAAGTTGTGAAGTGAGAACCTGAAAGTCAAAATCAAGTCTAGATCATAGGTAAATGAGTTAGTAGAATTTGTATCAATGGGATTTCAAACAACCTATCAACTTGCCACCATCCACTAACATGTCCTAGGATGCATCCTTCCTACAATGGGCATTATCTTTTGAAAATCACTTTGGATATTTATCCTAAACAAAACACACATTTTCATGGCAAGAGATATAGATAACATTGATTGTTTTTTTTATCTTGTCTTATGATTTATCTTGTTGACCCATTCTGAGGACCTCTCAATGATGTCTATCAAAAAAAAATTAGAGAGAAAGGAATGGGGCATCAATCATTTTCCAATGTTCTTGTTAAATAATTTTGGCACATACTTGCTTAGTTGTGTGTAGGGAGGTCATTTCAAATATATTCTTGACTATTGTGTATGCTTTGGTCCAAAATGTTCTAAACTTATAAAATACATTCCAATGAGGTTTTTGTATGTCAAGGTGTGAATGAGGATTATCCTATCTATTTGTACAGTCAAAGTCCATCACACTAGATACAAAGCCATCCTAGTTATCGATATCATGATGCACCGTGTCTGTGTTATATCAAAAATAAGGAATGATGAAATGTCCCAATCTACGAAATGAGTGTCATCTATCTCATCACCATATCTAATAAAGTCTCGAAGACTCATGGACTTGTTGGAATTCTAAATCAATCTTAAAATCAATGGTTAATCCATCCATCTTATTCTCCTTATTCTTCTATCTTTACTAACAGTTCTATTTAGGTATCAAATATTTGTGATATATATCAAAATATACATGAGTCTACCCATGGTTGATGATTTTCTATACATCATTAAATTCATCTACATCAAACATCTAAGCTTTTTAGTCCTCTCTGAGCTGAATAGATCTTGAACCTTTGTCACGAGATCGAATTGAAATTCCAAATTTCTACCCGATCTCTCGAGGGGATAGGGTACCAACTTAATTCCTTCCATTAGGGCAATAGTGGGGGATCCAAAAAATCAAGATTTTTATATTTTTTGATCTGAGCAACAACATTAATCTAAAAAGTGTTAATCTTTGAACCAATGTAACAGGTACCTCTCTTCAAAGAGGGGAAAAATGTAAACACTTAAAATTATCCTGAATGATATTACACACTTGAATTTGATATACTAACATTGTTTCATCTTGAAATTCATCCTCTTTTCGCTTGTTTAATTAAATAAGCCTAGTTATTTAATTAAATACATCATTTTCATCTATTAGTCTAATTAGGTTAATTCCTACCCTCTCACAATCATATTTTATCTAGTTTAATTGAATAGTGCAAATTATTTAATTTAAATCCCCCTTATCTCCTCTCATTTAATTAAATAATCTAAATAATTTAAGTAAATGTCATTTGCATCCTCTTTTCATTAAATAAACTAATTATTTAATGAGAAGTCTTTTCCCCTCAACTTGCATAATTAAAACTTAGTTTTAATTAGAAAATTACTAATTTTCCTCACCCATCCACTTGCATAGGGAATATTCCAAAGGAATATTCTTCTATTTGGCTCAAAAAAATGGAATATTCTTTCCTAACAAACTTTGTAACAAACTTTCAAAGTTGTTACAAAGTTTGTTTGTTTGAACCATTGTGAGCCCTTCATTCTTTCTTTGATCCATGTGATATTTGATTCTCATCTGGATTGATGGGAATCCTTGATGCATGTTTCATCCTTCTTTCACTCTTGACCATTGATAGATCAAATCGATCTCAACCCTTGATTCTTCATTTACTCTCCTATAAATACTTCACCATTTGGAGAGGAATGGATCCACCTTTTCAGAGCAAAGTTATGCTATTGAAATTCATATTCACTTTTATCCACATTTAGCACTTGTTATCATTTTAGCTTAATCTTCATCTATATTAGCTTAAGCATCCATTAATGGCTTCCATTTTAACATAGTTTGCATCCATTTTAGCATAAGTTTGCATCCATGGCCTGCATATTTGAATTTCATTTTCATTTAGCATAGCTTGCATCCATATCCATCAAGAACTTTAGCATTTAGCACTCATTTTCATCATGTTAAACTAGTTTTGCATCCATATTTCATTCACATTTCATCAATTTCATTAGTTTTCATCAATGAAATTGATTTGAACAACTCATATCATCTAAGGGATTGGGAAAGGGCCACCAATCCACATCAATGTGATGGGAGAATATTTGAAGTCTTAGAATAGGTTTCTTCAAGTTTTCATGTCCGTTTCATCTTTAGTTTAATGGGTTCTTAGTCTTAGATCATGCTTTCAAATATCTCATTGGGATCATGGCTTAGTGGATTAAATATGCCTTAAATCTATAAGGATCTAGTGTATTTAACCTATACTATGACTATGATCACAATAATATGTATACATATAACTATAATTAATCTAGAGTAATTAATGTGATCATCAAAGGGTGATTGATATTCCAAAATAATATTTGTTAGAGGTATGAAATTAAACATAATGAAAAATTGTGCTCAGATTTATCACTAAATCATGAGTGGTTCTTCTATAATTAATAATTCTTAAATATTAGAAATATGATATTATAGTCTATTGCTCTCCTTATGCTCATAATATAATTTTTTTATATATGCAAGGTTGAATCCACAATTGTAAAAATTTATTGTACTAATATAATTAGCTTGGTAATCTATGGAATTCTAATTTTTTTTATTGGTAAGATGTGATCTTGGGGACCACTCCCATGATATAAATTTTAATAAAAATATAATCATTTGCAATAAAACCTTTAACATGGGTGCAAAAAACTAAACACCAAGTGTGAACATGGAAGATTAATATGATCAAATATGATGGAAATTAACTAAGTAACTAGAAAATGACCATATTAATCCATATTCCAATGAGATTCTTGTAATTATCAATTAATATTCAATTGGAATATGAAATAAAAAGAGTAATGAAAATGAACATCTAATTAACCAATGCAAACCTCATCCCATTGGGGATTAATGCTGAATTTGATGTGGAGTGCTTAGCTTCAAGCCTAATCCATGGTTGATGATGCAAAAGATTTGATAAATGTTGATAATGGTGAGGTTGATTCACAAAGGGTAATTGATCTCAAAAGTGAGTGTAAATTTTGTTATAATTGGGTTACTTGAATACTTGTGAATATCATTCTCATGTAAAATGAGAACTATTTATAGATTTTTGGAAATAATCAATGGATTAAATTTAAGGAGATAAGATGGCATGGATCAATGATCAAATAAAGGATTGAGATTTTTCAATGAAATGGATCAAATATGTTAATCAACAGCTCAAATTATTTGAGACAATAACAAATACCTTAATTTTAGGAGCATGTGGGAGATATTTCCATGTGGAGGGAAATATTTGAATTTAAAAATGAAAGTGTTTCATGAGAATATTATTTGAATGATTGGAGAAAATTAACCAATTAAAAATTTTCAAAATGATTTAATTATGCAAGTGGAGGGAATTAAAACCTTTAATTAAATAATTTGCATTATTTAATCAAAGGACTTATGACATTTAATTAAAAAAAAATCATTATTTAATCAAATGAGAGGAAAATTAGTGTGAAGGTGGTGAATATTAATTATTCGATTAATAGGAGAAAATAATAAAATTTAGTTAAACAATTGACATTATTTAATTAAATACATGAAAATAGGTGATTTGGGAGAGAAATGGTGTTAATAATCAAAATACTAGTGTGTGATCTGATCATGACATTTTTAGGTGTCTACATTTTTCCCCTCTTTGAAGCGAGGTACCTGTTGTGTTGCTTCGAAGAACTGATACTACACAATCTAATATTGTTAGATCAAAATTTAAAAAATATATATTTAAAAAAAAAAATTATGACTTTTCTAGATGCCCCACTATGCCCCAACAAATGGAGGAATGTTGGTGTGCTACCCCCTCAAGAGATCAAGTGGAAAAAATGATTTTTGGATCGAGATCACGATAACATTATGAGAGTGGTTCGACTACATAGAGGACTGAAGATAAATCTTAGAAAGCTTAGATGTTTGACGTAGAAAAAATTTATTATGTATAAACATTCATTGGTCATGGGTAGCCTCATGTATATTTTGTTGTATATCACATAGATATTTGATACTTGGATAGAAATGTTAGTATGGATAGAAGAATAAGATAGAAGAGAGAGAAGAATGAGAATAAATATTATAGAAGTAGAAGAATGGTTAGAATGAAGATGATAGAATATATTAGCATTGTATTATTGAGATTGATTTATTATCCCAAAAAACCTATTATTATTCAAGATTTTATTGGTTATGTGATGAGATAGGATTAGATGATATCGATTTTTCTTCTTGGATTAGGCTTAATTTCATCATAGAAAACCTTATTTTTGATATAGAAAATAGGCATGATGCACCAAGGTATGAAGAACTAGGATGACATTGTATCTAATGCATGGAATTTGACTCTGCAAATAAATAGGAGTATCCTTGTTCATACCTAATAGACAAAAACCTGGGTTGATTGTGTTGAAGAATGAAGCCATTGAAGTAAGGATACTAATACAAAAAATGTATGATGAAGAACCTAGCATGTCCTATCCATTGTTTTACTTGAGACTACCCTCACACACACAAGGAAAGTATTCACTAAGGTCGTATTACAAGAATATACAACAAGTACAACAAATGAAAGCAATGATCAATGCCCCATTCCTTTCTCTCTAAATCATTTTGTAGACATCATCAAGAGATCATCAGAATGGACCAATAAGATAAATTACACTAAAGCATCAAATGAATCAAATAGTTGGTGGTATTCATATCTCTTTCCAAAGGATGTGTTTAGGGTAATATCTGAAATGAATTTCTAATGTAGGAAAGATCTATCAATAATAAATGCATTGGATGAGGATTGGTTGATAGTTGTTTGATAGGTTGTTGATATAAATGTTAACTATCATGTTTGACCATGATCAAGACTTCAGATTTTTTGTGTTTAAAGTTTTGTGTTTTTCTGATTTGTTGTACCTGTTTCCATTTATGTTTCCAAAGGTTGAAGGTGGAAATCTATTTATTATGGGTGAAATTTTATCACAAGTGAAAGAAAGGTGAGGCAGGTGATTTTGTTTTTGGAATATTTCAATGCTTTTAATTTTTTGAAATGTTTTAAGGTTGTTTTTGCTATTTTGAGGCTATTTGAATGTTTTGAGTTTATCAACATTTTATGAGGCTATTTTGGATGTTATGTGATGATATTTGAAGTTATTTTTAGTTTTCCAGATGTTTTCCAATTTTTTTGATTTTCAAGTTTTCTAAATGTTTAGGGATTTTAGATGTTTTGAATGTTTTTGGATTTTTGAAAAATGATACCTAGATCATGTTGTCAATGTCATGTTGTGAGATATTGGACATGGATCAAGAATTATTCCAAAGAAAGATCAAGTACTTTCCCCTAGTGTCTAGTAATGTAATGAATAATATACGTGGATGCACTGATGGATGAATGGATCAATAGGCGAAGGATGCCAAGGATTATCTTCTGATATGATAAAATGTTCGGATAGAGGATGCTCATTTTGATAATGCTACATGAATAAGATAATGATGGATAGGGTAGGATCAATTATAATGAACCATGTCAAGGTTTTACCAAAAACAAGGTTGAAGTACACATCAAACCTTTTGTCAAGATAAAGATAATTTGGAAGATGGATTAAAAATGAGTTGGATGGATGGTTCATGGATTTATTATGGATGAAATGGATGGGATGTTGGTTTTATTATGGGGGGAATTAGATTCTTCCATTTGAAATGGAACCTATAGATGCTTGATTCTACACATGACACTTATTTGCCAAGTTTTCATCATGGTAGTTTCCCAAAGTGCCACCGAAGTGGTTCATTGGAGGAAAATTCTTCTCTTTACTATTTTCGTGATTTTTTTATTTTTATGATTTTTTATGATTTTTGAAGGTTTAGATTATGTCAAACCACTTGGTGGTGCAGATGTAGATGCTATTTTTGTCAAGATATGCCATTGATATCCTTCTTGGAGGATTTTCCTTGTTAACGTATGAGCACTTGTATGTAACCCTTGAGAATTTTTATCTTCTTTGTCAATACTAGAGTTAACCTCATCTAGATGTGCACACCATAATAGAGTTTCAATTGTTGGTTCCGCAACATTCCCCTCCAAAAGTTGAATATGGAAGATTAATTATATCAAATACAATTGGAATTAATAAATAAAATAAAAAAATAATCTAACTAAGCCATATTTCACTAAGATTGTTCGCAAATACTAATCAAAATTCCATTAAAACATGAAATTTAGAAAAGAGATTCAAATTGTAAATCTAATTAAAAATGAAAACCTTAATCCCATTGGGGGATTAGTGTTGAATCTGATGTGGAGTGCTTAGCTTCAAGCCTAATCCATGGTTGATGATGCAAAAGCTTTGGTAAAGGTTGATAATGGCAACTCGGTTGATTCAAAAAAGGTAATTGATCTCAAAGGTGAGTGTAAATTTTGTTATAGTTGGGTTACTTGAATGTGTGTATGATTAAATTTCAATTGAAAACCTTTGGTGTTGGAATAACTCATTCCGGTGAAGTTGATTTCATAGTCGATTTCACTGATTTTATATAATTTGCAAATCTGATTTGGGTTATTATTATTATTTCAAATCTGATATAATTTTCCAGCAATGGACATTAGATCCAATCAATGAGTTTATTATCAAATTCATCCATACCATTTAGCAACATGTATATTTACTGACAATCATCAAACACTTGCTAGCTACATATGTTTTTTGGTATAGTCAGTCTTGCTAATACTTTAACATTCTATTGCAACAGAGGAGGAAATAATTTTAAGTTGTACTTCAATACTGCAATAGAAGTAACATCAACCTCCAATTTCTCACTCCTATATATTCATTCAATGCCAGTAGAATCAAATAACTCTATAGTATCCTATACAACATTCCTATACATTTCAAGTTTTCTCTCTTTGGGTGAAAATGCAACTTTCACTTATTGCACTATAAGCTCAAAATATCCATGAATTTTCATGCATATAACACCATATGTGTGTGCTATAATCAATCTCAACAAAATGGAAGAATATTCAATAATATTATTAATACATGGGAAAGCCAATTTGAAGGAAATTTTGTGCTTCTCACCTCTCAAAGATATTAATGAAACACTTGTACCATTATCATACCTTGAGAAAGATCCATAAAATAAACTATACAAAGTCCATATTTTATCCCTTTACCAACATCTAGTGAAATAGGAACAATTTCCTCATCACAAAACCCAATCATATGATCAATTCTAGTATCAAATAAGTGTACATGATTAGGATATTTATACAATTCCTCAATATTGTCTTGGAAACTTGTCTCCCTATCCAAACTCACATTCTCACCATGCAAAGGGATGGTGGCATATGATAAATCCATCTGTATGCTTCCACCAATAGAAGTTTTCCACTTTCTAAACAATAACATTCCACATTTTGGAGGATAATCCACCACTATAATATCCATCGAGAAAAAAAATTCTTAGAAGGTTGCAAGTAAAACTTGTACATCACTTTCCAATATAATGATATTCACCTCTCTAGAGTCAGTAGCAAAAAAAATTATATAGGAATTTAACATTAGTAAATGAAGGTCCTTCATTACCTCAAGAGGCATGACATTGCTAGATGCACAAAAATCAAGAACATGTAATTATGAATTTAAGTCATCCATTGATGATTAAAGTGGTATAAAGGGATCAAATATTAATTAGATATTCACAACTAATGCACCAAGGTATACTTCTGCAACATCCTCTACCTTCTTTTCTTCTTTAATTAGGGTACTAGCTGGTTCTTGTGCAACCTTTGAAAAAATACATATCCCAAGCTCCATGTTTCAAAATTCTAAGGGCTTTAGACAAAAGCATATAAAATCTTACCTAACTCAAAATCAGTTCCATATCAATTGGAATATACTATGATAGGGGTGTATTTGGTTCTATGGTCACCAAATGTTTATTTGGTATGCATGAAAGCATTTGACAAGGGGAAGAAATATCTATTATTTCCTTTGCATCTTGAAAATATGGAGTTTCTTGGTTCAATATTATCCCCTTGTCCTTCCTGACCTCCTTTGTGTCGACAATATTATCTCCACAAACAATATTTATTTTTCTTTGTACAAGTGGACATTAAAATTAGTTTAATGTATTTCATTTTATTTTTCTTCTGTTCTAGAATTTTTCTCTTAAAAAAGCCTTCTTAATTGGAAAATATTTTTTGTCATTAGCATTAGATCTTTGTTTATTAGTGCTAATATTTTGTGTTACTACATTTGACCTATTATTTTTTTGTATTTTCACTAGAATTGTTATATTTCTCAATTGAAAACCATTTTGATCTTGCACCACAATTGCATCAGTGAGAGCCTTGATATCCTCAACTAAAGGCCTAGTCCTCTTATACCTTTGTTACATAGGAGACCTCATATTCTCAAAATCATGAGCTAGTAATTGATATGATTGTGAGCTTGGCTTATGATTAATCTAGAAAAAATGATCACTATTGTCAATTCTATCTTGACACATTATATCCTTTCCTCGAACATAGATCAATTCATCAAAATGATCAATGTTGTCCTCATAATATTCACTTGACCAACTTCATCATTTGGAAATTATTTATTTTTTCTATGGAGAGTGAAACAACATAGTTGAGAGGATCATGTGGAAGGAAACAAGAATCACACCACAAATTATCCTCCTGATAATGCACATTTTTTGGGTCAAAGGATCTGGTATGTTTTTGTCTTCCTACTTGAAATTCACATGATTCTAAGTAGGCCTTCCATTGTACTGTTATGGTATTTTGGACCAATCAATGTTTATAGTTTATTGTGTAATCTTTGACCTTTTTTGAAGTGTGCAAATATTCCCTGAGGTGGCAACCCTTTCACATTCTACCACCTTGTAAGACAAGTATTTCATGGCACTCATTAGTTTATCTAATTTGTTGTTAGTTGAGAGGGTTTTGTTCACAATGGTCTTATTTTTTCATGACTTGAATTAAAATCATCTATTTTCAATAGCTTATTAGATTCCCTCATATTACACTCAATGTTTATAGATGTTGCATATTCCACCCTAAGGATTTGAGAGTTATTATCCTTTAAGAAATATCATATTTTAGAACCAAATGCACCACAATAAAGCACAAGACACATAGATTCATTAAAATTGAGATGTTGAGTTACCTTTCACATGGTGAGGTTGGACCTATTGTTGAAATCAATTTAGGATGCTGCCACAATAGTGGATTACACTTTCTAGGACATCCTTATTTTTGTTGAAATCACATATTTTTAGAAAATATAATTATTTAAGAATTGAAAGGTTTCATGTAGAAGATTATAATTGAAGAGGTTTGATCAAACCAACTTAGATCAAATCCCCTTGGATAGAACCCCGCTAGTTTTAAACCATACCTATAATGGAGTCTCCTCTACACCTATCAAAATGTTGATAAAATGTCACTTTTGATTTACCTTTTGGGGATTAAAATCAATTCATTTAAAATTTATATTTTGTAAGTATGTATTCCTTATTATAAGCTTCCCAAAAAGTATAAATTTAAATATATTTAATTTGATTATTATATTTTTTAATTTCTTGTGAATGTAGGTTTTTCACCAAAAATCAAGCTCTCTATTTTGCACATGTGGAAAAATAGTATATTATCAAAAAAAATCTCAAAAATATTTATATGTTTGGTATTGATGTCCTTGATCCAACAAAACAAAAATTAAATTTTGATACATACAAAAAACGTTATGTTGTATATGGTCCACCTATGTCTAAATTGTAATTGGTTCGACTTCAAAAACTTAATTAAGAAAAAAATATTCAATACAACACTATGAAACCAAATGAACATGCTATATATCATAGTTACAAATATAAATTAAAAAAAAAAAAAGAATTTTATCCTTCATAGAAAAAAAAATTATGTTGTATATGGTGAACATCACTCTTTAAAAATGTTTACTATTAAAAACTAGTTTTTGAAGGAGATGGGAAAATAAATATAATCTAATTCCATTTTAAAATATATATATTTAGAATCTACAAACAAAATGTCACAAATCACTAGTTTGCATCATCTTCAAATTCCTCATGGTTTAATAGCTATAGGTGCCCGAATGTGAAGATTTAATTAAAAAAATTCAGTTCAATGTCAAGTTTGGCCAAAAAGTTTAACCCACTATTGTGGGATCACCCATGACCATCTCATTCATGATCTTCTTGATGGTGGTGAGTTCATAGATAGAAAAAATAGGATAAATATTGTCCCCATATTGCATTCTAAAAGCATAAAAAATCTTCCCCCAAGAAGAGATACTACTTTGAGAAAGAATTTTGAACTATTCCCTAGCACTTTCCTCTAAATAATGTAGGAAAAAATTTCACCATCACATATTTTTCTTCAATTTCATACTTATTAGTGATATTGATGGAATACCTCAAATTTTCTTCTCCCGTCACTACATTGTTTCTTTGGGATTTTAAGACCTTACCTCTAATGTCACTAGAAATGGGATTGGGATAATTTGGGATCCCAAAGAAATCTAGTTGCCTATATCTTTTAATTCATAGTGGCTCTCTAGCTAGAGAAAATCTTTGATCCCGTCTTTGTAGGTTACCTCCAACATTTTGTCCTACATTTTTCTATTGTGGTATTTATTGACCTTTTTTTTGGGAAACCATTGTATGGGCCTCGTTCCGATAATCAATTTAATTAGAAATTATAGCCTTCTTATTATAGCTTCATCAGATAGGTCTAACTCTTCATATAAGGGTTCACTAGTATTATTTTGAATGTTTTGATCAACATCATTGAAATTTTGATCAAATTGAGAACCCTGGGAACTAGTAGGAGAGGGTTGTTGGAGTTCAATGTTATGAGCACCTCTAAAAGCCCCATCTAGTGTTTGATTTCTCCTTACATCATATTCATCAACATTTATATTTATTATTCTAAGTAGTTGTGATGGAACTTACAATTTTTTTGAGTTCTGGGTCATGTTTTTCAAAATTCTATATGTGTTTTAATAGTTTTGATTGAGCTAGGGTTTTTATTTCTTATGTTTAGGGTTCATCCTTGCTAGCTAAAACCCTACAAAAACCCAACTAAATTAATGCCTTGCTCTTTTGGTCTATTTCATTGTTGACTTACTGAGTTGGTTTCCAATCGGTCTAGTTATAACTTATGTCATTATTTGGGTGCATTGATTGACCCCTTGCTTCATTTTCACCTTTTACACCCATGCATATCATTATCTTATAATTTTCTAAGTCTCTATCTAAACCTTTGTAAAATTTGGCTAAGTATGAAGGTTGTCGGTCTTTTGGTTAGTACTCAAAAATTCATCGACCACCAAAATGGTTGTCAAAACTTCTCCTTTTATTGATCAAGATTATCCTTTTCAAAGTTCCTAAGTTTGAGTCATGCATATCATTTTATTGAATAGTCCCTTGTTCATGCTACCTAGAAATGGTCACCTTTTAAAACAACATTTAGCACATGTGAAAAATCCTCAACTTAAGTTACCTCACACCCCACTCAGTTTTGACCACATGGTTGATTCTCATTCCATCACTAGATTCCTTTACATCATGTTTTTCCTTTCTACCACTAGCTTCCTAAGTGAGATGTGTAATGGATTTTTTCTCCCAAGACCTAGGGATAGGTTTCAATCGCTTGTTGCATCACATTCCTTCTTCACATGACTTTTCTTTTCTTGAGCGCAAATTGATTATGTGATGTGTGATGTTCAAAGATCAATGGCTACAATGAAGGGGAAGATAATTTGATAGTCGCCGCATACGTACTTCACATCGTGGTTTGTGTTTCCACCGATAGGGTCATATTTGCGATGAGCAATGTTAGTGGAGTCTGACATCAAAAAAGATGGATGGCTTGTTCTGATTGCATCACATGGGTAATTCACATCGTTGTTGTGAATTACGCTGCACTGAGTTTAATAGGTGATGTGAAATAAATTTCTGATGGGTAATTTGTTTCATATTTGCAATCGAGTGATTCAGTGACATGTGTCCAAGGTGACAAGTGGCTGAATATGGTTTCATCGCATGCTTCTAAGGCATCACAAGTTTTATATTGTGGGGAAATGGGAAAAATGTGATGTGTGATATAAGGAGCATTTGATAAAGTATTATTTCAATGGAAAATTGGTAGATTCTCATCCCATCGTGCGCTTTCAATACATCGTTGTTTTGCATCATGGAGTTGAGAATGGAAATGCGATATGTGATAGCTATTAAATCAAGTTGGTTGAAAGGTTCAAAGGCAAGGCAGCTATGTGTCAATGTCTCAATTCATCATGAGGGGCTTTCACATCATGCTTTATATTTATTCGAAGGTTGGGGAGGTTGTGATGTGTGATGAACAAGAGGTATATTAAAGGAATATTCAAAGGACAGGTGTCAACTAATCATTTCATCACATGGGTCTAGTTCATCATAGTTTTAGTTTCTCAGCAGCTAAAGGGATTTGTGATATATTTTGAGTGCACATGAACAGTTGATCTTGCATATCATGAGGATTGATGGTCACATTTTAAACCTCATCTTGGGCTTGATCTAACCATCTATCTTCAATACGACGGTCAAAATTTGAACAAAAATGACTAACTGATAGTTCAAGGATAAAGTCAATATTTTTAGAGAAATAGATGAAAGAGAACTTGTCCCATATTTAGATATTTTTGATGAATATTCAGTATAACGACCTCCCTCATTGCACACTTTCTAAAGGACATGGGAGCATGCTTCAATGACGTAATAGTGATCGTTATCTCTTCTGAGATTTTCCCTCATGGACGGTTGGGGTCCTTTAATATTGTAATGAAAGATTGAATCGAATGGTGTCAGGTGTAAAAGGCTCGATGCTTGTAGCTCCCTTATTCTATAAAGAGGTCTGAATTTACCACATTTTGCACAAATCTTTGGTGAATTTTATAATGAAATGCAAAAAATAGAGTTGAGGTCTTTCTTAGATATGGTGTCTAAGTTTTGTAATTGGTGATGTTGAGGTCTTTCTTAGATATGGTGTATTATTATGAATGAAACAGATCAAGGATATTTCTATTTATCTCCATAGTTGTGTATGTGGATGTATGTTTCTGATTAAGGCTCTTATTCAAAGAATAGGTTAAATTCTTTAATGGGAATATAGGTTTGTGTGAATGAATACCAAGATTTGATAAGTAGAGTTGGTTAGGAAAACTAATCATAATATTGTAAGGCAATGTTATGAAGCTTTTAAATGTTTGGATAAAATGTTGTTGTAGAACCCCAATTGTACCAGTTTTGACTTCATTTCCCTAGGATAAGGTATTGATATCTTGCCTTTGTGTGTGGTTTATACTCCCAAGATCAAACACTTAAATACTTTCAAACTTCAAGTTAGTTGAAAATGTATGTTGAAATGAGTTCTTATCTTGTCCTATGCTCTTGGGAATGTAAAATGCTTGAATGATAGAAGCCAAATATTCTTATTTTCATAAGGCTCAAGCAAATATGCATAGGACACATGATTTTTATAGTATATGTGATAAATAGCACAAGATATCGAAGAATACTATTAGGGACCAACCCTCCAGGTTTTGTAGAGCCTAAAGTGTAGAGTGAAAGTTGTTGTAAGTTCACCTATTCATTGGCCAATCCGTCAAGGTAACTATTCATTGAAAATGGTTAATTAATAGGATTTCTTTGAGATTAGGTTGGGAATTAAAAACCACCAACAAGTTGATATATAGAATCATCAGAGGTATATTAGTATTGTTCTCTCAGGTCAACAAAGGCATAACCTTTTCTTGAGGTATTGACCCCTTCAATATTATTTTTTCTAGATGGAATACATCCATATTATTTTCTATTTACCACACTGATTCCACACATTTCTTAAAATATTTCCTTGTGTGGGTAGCTCATCTCTCTATCTTCTTCCAACCATGGTATTTTTTTAATAAAATGGGTTCTTGCAACATTGTTGTCACTCCAACATGGTAACGTTGATGGCTCGGCCAAACGTAACCCAAGTTAGGTAGGTGGGGTTGGTGTCATTCATGATCATAAGGGTAAATTAATTTTGGCTTATGCAGTCAACCTGGGGGTACAATCATCCAACTTTGTTGAGGTAGCAAAAACTTTTCATGGCATCTAGATTGCCACACAAGCTGGGCTTTCCAATTTTCTCATTGAGGGAGATTCTAGAAATAATATTCTCATGCTAACGAGGAAGCCTAATCCTTGTTGGGAACTCTAGGATCCTATGTCATCTGCTCATAATCTTATGATTTCCCTCAGAAATTATAGAGCTAATCACATGTTTAGAAACAATAATAAAGTTGTCAATGTGCTTGCTAACATTGGTGCCTTCACCCAAAATTTAGTAATATGGGATAATATTTTTCATATTCCTGGGCATGTGTATAAATTAATGAATCATGATGCTAAGGTACTACCAAATTGAGATTGATTTGGATTCATTTTCAACTCTCTTTATGATTTTCCATGAGTTTCACTTAAGGAAAATTAATCCCTTTAAGTAGTCTATGCATAAACTCATTTACTCGTGACTCTGGTATTTGTCTTAGAATTTCTACAGATTGTATTTCCTTGCTCTAAATTTTACGAATTCTACCATGGGAGGTGAACTGGTTTAGGAAGAACCTACTAATTATGAGATGTAGAAACAAGACAAGAAATTTTGTCCCATCATTCAACGGGGAAAAATAGCTTCATATATGGAAGGCATGTTAGGGCATGACCCAAGATCTTTGTGGAATTTGCTACCTCCTAGGCAGATGCAACTGTCATTGTTAGTGGGTATTCCTTCATAGTGACTACTAATCTTATTTCAAAGGTGACGAGACTTTCTTTGGAGGGTGTTTGTATTCCGAGTAAGCCCAAGGCTAGTTATTAGAAAGACATGGACCATTTTTTGAAAGAGGCTGAAAAGGTGAATAGAGTCCAAAATGACTTCAATCAGGTTGGCCTCCCTAGCATTTGGATTAAGGTTGCAAAATTCTTGATGAGGTATGTTACGCTCAAGGGCTGATTCCATTGCTTTCAGGTTAATTTTTTTTCGATGCTTAACCATCTTCATTATAATATACAGATGAACTTTTCCTTTTGGATTTTTTCCTCTCTCAAACAATCTATAAAAAAAATCCAAGGTAAAAGAAAGAATTTACCCATTCACTAGGGTCTTATCTTTCATCTCTGTCAGTACCAGGCCATGTTGTTACCCTCCCTTTCAACCATTAGAAATAACACCTAGGTCATTTGTGACCCCATTAAACCCTTTTGGACGCCAATCCATCCATTACCTTGGATTAAATGCCTCCAACTTCTCATTGTTTTATCTGTGCTCATGGTAAAACCCCTACTAATGAGGAAACCCCTCATGACCTCATTAAAGTTGCTCCCTTGTTTGAGCCCACTCCTATTTCTACTTATGGGTCTAGTGAGTCAGATAACTCAAATGACGAGTTGTGGAATCCTACCCTTGCCAACTCCTCCACACACTCCCATGTTCAAGAAGAGGGTTCTGATGTCCCCACCACCCCTTTTTTATTAAATCTAGCCTTCAAAATTCGCCTAATTTTTGCATATATTTGGAGGGGACTCATGATGAAACTAGGATGGGTTTTGAAAATCATGCTCCTGGTGACCCCCTTTGCAACAAAATCAATGAAATTTCAAAGACATTTAATGTCCAAAATGACATACTTAAGTGGCTCTTGGGTTAGCTGGTTACTACCAAAGAGAGAATCTAGACTCTAGGAAATAAGGTGTTGTAGTAGCAGGTTTCATGTTCAGGGGAGGTGGAGGACACAGGCTATTAGAATATGATAGCCTCCCTAGCTAAGTTGTCTGAGCATTGGGCTAGACAGGATAATATGGAAGAGCTAAGAGCTATTATTGGCACGAAGGAGGATAAAAATAATTTTCAAATGGAGATTGATGTTATCCACAAGAACCAAGAAAAAACCATGCAGTGCCTCTAGGTCATAACTGATTATAGTAAGGTACCTATGAAAAACATCGCCCTCACCATTTAGATCTTTCAACAAGAGATAAGGAAGGTCCAAGAAAAATGGGTGGCTGATGAAGGGCATGATGATGGTCACAAGTAGAATAAAGTTATATTTTAAAATGTATATAGTTTCAAGATGTTTGAGAGTGGTTTCAAATCTCTAAGAGTTATAATGCAAATTCTAGTTTTTTGAAAATCATACAAATTTTTAGACAATCAAATTTCAATAATCAGCATGTCAAATTTTAGTAATCAGGAGGTCAAATTTCAATAATCAGCAAGGTTGTATTATTTCCCTCTTTATCTCACTCATTTTTTATCCCTTACACTCTAGACATCTCTCTCACTATCTCCATCCCTTTACCTAACTCTCTCTCCCTTGAGCTTAATAACTCTCTCTCTATCTCTCCTTCCCTCTCTACTCTATATCTCCGCTCTCCCTCTCTACCTACATCTCCCTCCATCACTCCCTGCCACTCTCTCTATTTCTCTCTCTCACCTCTCTCTCACCTCCATCTCTCTCCCTCCATAATTTTCTCTCCCTCTCTTCTTC